>JAJMEV010000025.1:0-196128 GCA_030574355.1 Kurtzmaniella natalensis | reverse complement strand
TCCATGAACTGGTAGTGACAGTGTCTGGGACCAAAACAACAACAGTGTCTGGAGCTCCACTAACACCTGGGATGGTTGAGGTGGAAGTGACAGTATCAGTCCATCCAGAGGTGATGGAAGTAACAGATGCAGTCAATGAACTAGTAACAGTATCTGGGGTCAAGACAACAACAGTGTCTGGAGCTCCACTAACACCTGGGATGGTTGAGGTGGAAGTGACAGTATCAGTCCATCCAGAGGTGATGGAAGTAACAGATGCAGTCAATGAACTAGTAACAGTGTCTGGGGTCAAGACAACAACAGTGTCTGGAGCACCACTAACACCTGGAATGGTTGAGGTGGAAGTGACAGTATCCGTCCATCCAGAAGTGGTAGTGACAACTGGAGTCAATACAACAATAGTGTCTGGAGCACCACTGACACCTGGAACAGTGGTAGTGGATGTGACAGATCCAGTCCATGAACTGGTGGTGATGGAATCTGGAGTCAAGATGACAACAGTGTCTGGAGCACCACTAACACCTGGAATGGTTGAGGTGGATGTGACAGTATCCGTCCATCCAGAAGTGGTAGTGACAACTGGAGTCAATACAACAATAGTGTCTGGAGCACCACTGACACCTGGAACAGTGGTAGTGGATGTGACAGATCCAGTCCATGAACTGGTGGTGATGGAATCTGGAGTCAAGATGATGATTGTATCTGTTCCACCTGGACTTGTAGCAGTTTGTGTAGTAGTACTGGTGAATGATTGAGCCCAACCTGAAGTACTAGTAGTCAATGGATCGACTGGTACTGGAGGAACTGGAAGACAAGCATGACATGATCCTGTGGAAGTACTGGTGGAAGGAATTGGGCCATTATATGCGAGACCACCATTGATCATTGTCCCGATACCGGCTCCAAAATCATATGTTTCTACACTGAACAAAGATGGATTATATCCTAAACCAATGTTGAAGTTCTGGGTCAAGTATACTGGGAAAATTCCTGATGAAACCGATAAAATACCTGTTGCTGCGTTGTAGCTGTATTTTGTTATAGGAGCACCGAGCCCAATGACATTACCTCCACCATATCCAGCAACGGTAAAAGTTTGAGGAATTGATATTGGGTCAACTCTAATAGAAGAAGAAGGGGAAGAAAGGTAAATTGTTTGCAGTTGAGCAACTGGTAATAAGGCATTGGCAATCCACATTGTGGAATCAGTTCCAACATTAATACAACCAGTACCTTGAATAGCAGTGGTTTGAGTGTACCCTTCATTTACTAAACAAATTTGACCATTATTGGTTATTGGAAAGCCTGGAGCACCTAAGGTAGCCAAACTAGTTCCTCTTACGTCCAGGTATAAGTTGATATCACCTTGATTGGACCAGGAAGTTGCTATAATACCATACACTGGGTTCAAACCACTGTTTACAGTATTGAACCAAATGTTACCTGTATTGGAAAATCCACTATTTATTAACGTGAAAACCGGAGGACTTATACCATTGACAGATTGTAAAACTATATTACCAGTGTTGGTTAATGTACTGAGTGCACTTGCAAATGCTACAGTTTCAGATATTAAAGGACTGTTGGAAGAAACATAAAGAGAACCTTGGTTAACTAAATTACCGGCAAATGTTTGTAAGGGCCCATTTACAATAGACCAATAAGTATTGGGATCAATTGTAGTATCACCAATAGAGACAATGTTACCATATGTCACAGTATTTTGGGATATAGTGATGGCCTTAACTATTGCCAAGCAGGTTAGGATAAAAACCAACTTGAGATGCAGCTGAAGGCTCATTATTGCTTTGTCTGGTCTTTAAAAGACAGAGGATATCTTTGATATATATATGTCAACATCTTTATCTTGAGTATATCTAGTTTAGTTGGTTGGTATAGATATTTTCAAGGCATTTGGGTTTCTTTGCTAGGTAAAGGCAAAGTACACTGAAGTAAAGCGGCTATGCTTAAATCAATCAAACTATTTAAGCAAACACCATATTGCTGATGTAGTTTCCTTCGGTCATGCAATCAAGGTAATTTTTCAAGAAATAATCATGTCGGATTATTGCTTTCAATTTCTTTAACTTGCATTTACTTGCTATATTTTTTACCATCACAGAGTAGCAGTAGTGAGCTTTGTTTAAACAGTCGGCAAAAAGAAAATTATATAAAATATTATTGATTTGTGGAGCCAAAGTTTTAAGCGATATGCATTTCACATAAAATTTTAGACTATATTTAGATGTACAGTAGACGAATGATAGATTCCTTAATATCATTATTATTAGTTTTATGGTGAAGTTTTCTTTTTTTTTTTGCAGCCATTGTCTTAAATTCCTCTACAAGAAGAAGAACATACCATATTACAGTTTAGTTTATGCTTTCTATTCGAAGATAGAAATAACAAGTGATATAATTTTTAACATGTTTTCCTTAGTAATTTAGATGGTGTCGAATAGGGGGTAGAATATTGAAAATTGTATTCATATTATCGATAAACGCAATGTTGGTGACTAATGAACAAGTCTTATCCTTAATTTTGCCGCTTAGTCTACCACCTCAAGTAATTTTCAGTCAAACGAACTACTTTATCGCTATTCTAACTCTTGGCACGATCGAACTTGAAAAAAATAATATACATCAATGATCATAAATGACAAATAAGTATGTTTTGCCGTGGCTCTAATAGTACAAAAAGCATTGTATCGAATATTAAACCCCATATAATTATGAAAATATTTTTAAAATAAAAATTTTAGTAGATTTTGTACTGGTTCTGCGAAAAGCAGCAGACAGCAGAAGCAAAAGAGCTTAATTAATTTTTTTTATTCAGTGAAGTTCTATGCTTGAAGATGCTTTGCTTGACATTAATATTTGCTGAATAATCTGTAGGAGAAGAATACCCCACTCTGAGATTGATCATTATTATGTCCTACTACTTGTTAATCATTACTGCATCTACAATAAGCTGGCTGAATCAAGTTGAATGTTCGATTTAATTTAGCCAATCCTTGCTTAGACTCGCTTGGAACTACATTAGAGGCGACACAACAAACTTCCGCATTAAGATATTACTTTGGATTTATCACTTTGTACATCAATGAATAGGACCATCATTCGTAAATGTATATGATACTTTAGCCAAATATTGAACCCTACTATTGTATTGAAGTAAGAATACTTTTATTTGGGGCTGGTCTCTTTAAACTTATCGTATGAGTTGTGAAGAAAGTGTGCTGATATTGATTTGATTTAGACCATTTACTAAAGGTGATAAAGCAAAAACCTTAAAAACACAATACATATTACCTACTCTATAATCTCTTATAACATAATTGATTTCTTTTAATTTAGAAATGTACTGATTTTTCAGTATACAAAATTATTTTTCTTTCCTGAAATCTTTAAGCTGAATTCTAAGTTTGAAGCTATTTCCTTCATCTTGCTTTTACTGGATGCTGAGCGGGCTAATCAATCTAATCTTGCTAAATCGATCATCACTAGAACTATATCAAGAAGATTTCTTTTTTTTTTCCTTGTTTGTTTTTGCATTTTTTGGCGCACCCCCATGCGAGAAGACGCTAATGAATGTCACTAAATGGATATCGAGCTAAGCAAGCTTGTGAATAAAAGCAATTATCCGAGTAGCAACATTCACCAAATTCAAGGTATAAGGTGAATATCGTGATGGGAAAAATAATCCTGAAACTTTTCATAACAAAGTAATAATTTCTTTGGGATAGGCGGTTTCCTAATTTAGAAGACCCTTTATGCCTTTCTATGCTTTTTTCTTAGCATGCTGGATTTTGGGTACATCCTTCGATGCTTTTGCAATTATTCGATGCCACAAATAAGAAATGAAATCAAAAAAGAATAGCTAACCATATTGATAACTCTGTATAAAATTTAAAAAGAAAAATTAAAAATAGAAATAGAAATAGAAATTATTACACTGCAACGTATGTTTTGATAACATTGGCACTTCATTAAACAATAGCATTTTAGTGTTACTTACAAGCGCTTCCTTAAAATGGTAGTGTGTATTCAACACAGAAAATATCTCACACCTAATCTTTAATCAATTAGATGAGCTGTTTACAAAATTTACATGCACTCCAGAACTAATCAAAAAGTTTGCCGTAAACATTTGGAAAAAAAACGTGAGTAAATTTTTGTATGGAAAAAAAAAAAACAAATTTTCGATTTTGACATATTGACATTTTCCTTGCCCATCCGAGATTATCCTAGAAATAGACTTAACATTTGAATTCTAAGACAACCTTTTGGGACCAGTAGCTAGTAGCTCTTCAGAACTCTACTCTATTTTCAATATTCTTACTTGCTTATTTACTAAATATAATAAATTAAATTACAAATTTTGGTTACAAATAAAAATACGTGTAGAACAATAAAACAATCAATTCGATGGGTATTCAGAACTAAATAAAAAAACTCTTTCTAACTGAATCTAAAACGATTAGCTGGAAAGAATACCCCAGTACTTTTCAGCGTTGTAAGAACCATCAGCCTTCCACAAATCGTTGAAAGCGTTGAAGACAATGGTGTCATCACCGCAAGAAGAGATAATGGAGGCAATAGCAGCTTCTTGGTTAGCCTTGGATGGGACAGCCTTGTTGTTGGAGTCACCTTGGGATGGCCAGCCACTTTCGACAACGAGAACCTTCTTAGAGTTACCACAAGCAGTAGAGACTCTTTGAATTTGATCCAATAACCAAGTACCTGCTTGATCAGCAGAGTAGTAACCATCGAAGAAACAGTGAGCATTGACGGCAATGTAATCGGAGTATTCACACAAAGCTGGGTTGTTAATGGTGGCAATGAAAGTGTCAACAGCAACAACTGGACCAGTGTAACCAGCAGATTCAAGAGCAGATTTAGCGGTTTGAACGTAACCTTGAACTTGAGAGGTGGTGGCGGCACCGTTATTAACTAATTCATTACCAACAGAGACGGTGTAGATATCATCCCAAGAACCAGCAGCAGCAACAGCAGAGGCTAAAGTGCTAACAGAATCAGCGATTTGATCAACGTAGTAAATACCAGCGAAAATCTTTTGGGAAGAAGCCTTAGCACTCAAGACAGCGGAAACTTGGTCACAGTCAACACCGTATAAACGGAGAATGCTGTAGCCAGAAAGTTGAGCAATTTCACTAGCAATTTGACTAGAAGTCTTACAACCACCATCAGCAGAGTATGGAGAGTAAGTGATACCGAAAGCACCACTAGAACCAACAGCAACGGAAGAAGCGGAAGCACCGGCGGAGGCAGAGGCACTAGCAGAAGCAGAGGCACTAGCAGAGGCACTAGCAGAAGCACCAGCGGAAGCTGGAGAAGCGACAGTCAGTAAAGTAGTTGGAACGGCAGCAGCGGCAGCTGGAGAAGTAACGTAAACGGTGACATCTCTCTTTTCTTCATGAGCGTGATGCTTGTGAAAAGGAGTAGCAAACACGGTGGCAGCCAAAGCAGCGACAATAGTAGATTTGAAAAGCATAGCTAAGGGAACGTATACGGGTTTGTCTTCAAACGAACGTGTGACAGTTGTCTAAGGGGTGAAAGGAGTGACTTTAGAAACTGAACAAAGTTGGTAAAAACTTGTAACAACAGAAAAAAAACATAGGGAGATTTTGGCCAGTTTAAGTTTGGGCGATTAAGACGGTTGTGGGAGTGTGTACAGTTGTGTATTTTTTAAGGAAATATTACGAGCCATGTGCGTCAAAAATATGCCGAAAGGAAAAAAATTGTTTAGTACGGAAAGGAGGCTTCATTTAAAAAAAAAAAAACTACATAGTAAACAAGTCAAGGAACAGGGTAATATGAGGCTTTTTCTGGAAATTTTAATTTAATGTGGTAAATGGCCAAGAGAAAAATATGAAATGATATATGTTATATGTATATAATCTATAGGATCAAGGGTATTTGTTTTCCGTTTCTAGAAGATTGGAAAAATCAACATAATCATGAAGATGAGAGAGAGGGTATGTGTTAGAATTGTTTCAGTTTTTGATGTTTTCTATTTTGACGTGGGCTTACTACTTCTCATTTTCATTGTGTTTTATCACAATCCTTCACATTTCATTCTATTACCTCCTTTGTCGACAATTAATACCCCGTCAATTTTCTACAAACCTCCCTTTTTATCTGGTTAAGCCTCAAATTTTCTGAAGGCCTGTTCGGCAATTACTCGTTAACTCGCTCCATTTGCTCTGTTTGCTCTAACTTAGTGGGTTGTATATGCGTAACTACATGTGCATTTCATATGTTGTGTCCAGTTGGATACCGTTTCGACTATTCTTTTTTTTTTGCTGTCTCGGAGTGCCTTTGTATTATTAGAGTATGTAAAAATTAAAATTGAGTTTATGAAGCATCTCTTCTTTGCCATATTTTATTACTAAATTGTTAAAGTAGAAGCATGGGAAAGAACTAGACTTGTAGGAAATGAATCGGATTCTGATTCTCAGCCAATGAAAAGCCCGGATTATTGGATATTATTGAGATTCTCGATGAGTAATATGCAAGTTTTACGGAAATATCAAAAAATATGTATTTTTAATTTTTGCAAAAAATAGATAGAGGAAAAAACCAAAAATTAAATGTATTTAAATAAAGAGTATTTTAATGTTGTATATTAATCTGTCAAATCAAAATTGCCGTCTAAAGCTTGTGGCTTTAATCCGGGCTGAAATTATATTAACTCTGATGTCATCGATGCTTTGAATAGAAAAATATTTTAAAGAAGAATAAAAAACAGATGAGGATAATTCACTTCTTTCTAACAAAACAGAAGAGAAGAGAAGATAAACTTGTTAGCTCATACCATACCCACAATTTTTATGGTTACTTCACTTTGTTTTCAATTTATTTTTTTTTTGCTCTATTGAATAAGTAATTTCAGCTTCTCACGAATTTTTAACACATTGTGATCGTGTCGCGTTTCCTATTTCGTCATGGCTTTGTTGATATTATGGCCTGAAAAAGGTGAGAATTCACGTTTTTTTTTCCGAAGGCTGTTAACTCTTCTACAACTGTTACTAAATTTAAGGGGTGACGATTGTAAACTACGTTGACAGTTGAAGGGTTGTATGCATATTTCTGCGTGATCTAAGTATGTAATTAAACCAGAATTCATAATTGGAATTCTATTTTTTTAACAAGAAAATTCCTGTTCTTGGAAATCAGTAGTCACTTATAACTTAGTAGATGAAGGAGAGGGGGAACATGATGTATATGTTCATGTCAATCAAATTAATTGCAGAGTAGTATGCCATTAATTAGTGACTCTAATAGGTTATGTCTTGTTTTCTTATGACAATTATGTAAGGCACGTTAATTCTAATAAGCAAGGCGACAAAGCCCTGCAATGCTATTTTCCATTATATCAATGTAAAGATATTTTGATTGCCTCAATAGCCCCTTCGGCAAGCTGGGCTTTTAATCTGTTTTTTTCTAGGATTTTTCTCAGTTAGAAGAGAGTAAATCTAAGAAAAACTTAGAAAGGAATTTCATTTTTGTTGTGAAACGCGACTTTTATTTACTTTTCGCTTTAACCGGTTGAGCTTCAATGGTTATAATAAAAGAAATTCTGAGCTCCAGTTCACCCACATTGAGGAGAGCCTTGGCAGCTTTACACTTGACTCTTTTTCTATTTTTGCTTTGTTATGCATAAAATCCCATTATATAAATAAAATATAAATAAAACGGTCCTTTTAGTAAGTGTATCACAGATACAGTAGTAGATATCATGTGATGCAAAATCCCATCCAACAAAAGGGTGTGCCTTAGCATATGTTTGCTTTAACTTGCTGAGATTGTTGTTATTGTTATCGCTTCTTAAAGAAAATGTTAAATGTTAATTTCTTATTCTCTAGTAGCTTTGGATATAGTTTACGTGGGAGTTCATCGCTGTTCATAGTTTGACTGTATCATAGAATTGAATAGGCCTGATGTGCGGATGTTAAAGTTCAAGTAAAAAAACAATTTGAGGAACCATACAACACTCATTGAAGTTTAGATTTGTTTTACAATAGCTGCACTTATGTTTCATATAAATAAGTAGGTATATGGTGGATACGTAGATAGTAGAGCTACACTTAAGTTTTGAACTCAATTGTGTGGGCTCGTTTGGATCCTTTCCTCTAGATAGTTACACTTTCTGATATGAATCTTCGCAGTAGAGATAAATAAGTAACCGTGATCGATTCAAATAATATTTTTCTGCTCATTTTGCAGCAATTCAGAGAAATTGCGACCCAATTCTATATATACAAGAGATATGCTTATCTTTAATGGGGCTGAAGATATAGAATGGCAATATTCAATGCTACTTTCAAAACTAAACTGTTGAATTGACTTATCTATAGAACTTTAAAGTCACAAACAATAATAAACGAATGAAGTGATGTTTTTGCTTCTTACAATGTTACTGGATCCAAGATATCTGATAGCCCTCTCTCTCACTTCCAATAATTTTTCATTGGACCTTATATTCTCTCCATATTCTCCCCATATTCTCCCGCTCCATATAATTATAGCAATCCTATTAAGTTGCACTCTTTATTACTGACTCTCACCCCTCTTTACTGAGCAGTAATGTGGTAAGTACACTACGAACATACAAAGGTGCAACATCATGGGCAGGCGACGTCATCCATCCAGGATTGCATATATTTTATCTAATTAAGCTGACATTCTTAATTTCAAAAACAAAAATCAAGGCCCAGAATATCCCCTACTATTACTCCAAGTTTCATTCAACAATTTTAGAACAAAGTCAGATTTGTTCATATTCTGCTCCAATTTCCCACTAGCTTAAATTCAAACATTAATTTTTGCTAGTTTTCAGATTATTTCCCTTTCAAGTCACGTTAGGTCAGGAGGAGGCAAAAGGGTGAGGGTTAGTTTAAAAAAAAAAAATAAATTCACATTCCTACATCCTTGCACCAAAAGATTAAATTGATTTGCTACTAAATCTTAACCCCTTGCTAAACATGCCTTTAAAGGATCAATTGATAGATCAAATGAATATAGATGATCTGTTGACTCCTATCCAAGGTAACATCTTGGATAAAGATAATGAAGGAGATAGCAATATTGAGTCCATTGATGACGATGAACTTGAAGAAGAAATGGAAATAGAAGATGTAGATGATGAAGACGAGGATGATATCGTTAAAGATAGTAATATCCTTGATGAAAATGAATTGATCTCTGTAAATTCTAAATCCATTGAACCAGAAAAAATAATAAATTCTTCAGATAACGTTAGTGAAGCTCTTATGCCACAACTTAAAAAATTAAATAAACCAATCCCTGATTATCCTATTATAGAAGAAGTGAATCAAACTTGGAAAATTGAAAGTTGGTCAACTATAAAAGTAGATCGGATCAGGGGTCCAGAATTTAAATGTGGTGATTTTAATTGGAATATATTGTTATTCCCTAATGGAAATAATAATAATCAATTATCAATATATATTGAGCCACATCCAATAAATGATAATGTTGATGATAATTGGTACGTATGTGCTCAATTCGGTTTACATGTATGGAATCCGCTTCATCCCGAAGCCCATCTATCTTCAGTTTCATATCATAGATTTAATAAGAATGAAACAGATTGGGGGTTTTCAAGTTTTATTGATTTGAAAAATTTACATTCTGCAAATTTTATGAAAAATCAATCAACTCATGCTATCTTAGAAAATAATCAAGTAAATATAACTGCTTCAGTTAGAATTATAGATGATTCTTCAACTGGGGTATTATGGCATAATTTCATTGATTATGATCTGAAATCTTCGACTGGATTTGTTGGTTTAAATAATCAAGGTGCTACTTGTTATTTGAATTCTTTACTTCAATCATATTATACAACTAAATCATTTAGAAAATTAGTTTACCAAATTCCTTCAGAAAAATTCATACCAGGTGGATCTGTTCCACTTTCTTTACAAAGAATTTTCTATCTTTTGAAAACTTCAAAAGACCCAGTTGCAACTCTAGAATTAACAAAATCTTTCGGATGGGATTCTTCTGATGCATTCACTCAACATGATGTCCAAGAATTGAACAGAATTTTAATGGATAAATTAGAAACATCAATGAAAGGTACACCAATCGAAGGTAGCTTAAATAAGATTTTTGTTGGGAAAATGAAATCATATATTAAATGTGTGAACGTTCCTTATGAATCATCAAGAGTCGAAGATTTTTGGGATATTCAATTAAACGTTAAAGGTTTTAAAAATCTTGCTGATTCATTCAAAAATTATATAGAAGTCGAAATGTTAGATGGTGAAAATAAATATCACGCAGGTGATGAACATGGATACCAAGACGCCAAAAAGGGGGTTGTTTTCGAATCATTCCCTCCTGTTCTCCACTTACAATTGAAAAGATTTGAATATGATTTTATGATTGATGATTTAGTTAAAATTGATGACAATTATGAATTTCCTAATTCAATCGACTTATCTCCTTATTTAGATAATGATTTGCCTGAAGAAATAAAGGAAGAAAATTGGACTTATAAATTACATGGAGTTTTGGTACATCAAGGTAGTATTTCAAATGGTCATTACTATGCTCTTATTAAGCCAGAAAGTGAAGATTTATGGTTAAGATTTGATGATGATAAAGTTTGGAAATGCACACCAAATCAAGTATTTTACGAAAATTTTGGATCTAAAGAATTAGATTCAGAAGCTTTGATGAAATTAACTAAAGCTGAACAAAATGAATATTTCATTAGAAGATCAACTTCTGCTTATATGTTAGTTTATATTCGTGAATCTGAATTACCTACGATTTTACCAGAGAACAATGAATCTATCGATGAAGCTATCCCTGAACATGTTCCTAAACGATTGCAAGCAGAAATCGAAGAAGAAAACCGTAGAGAAAAGGAGAAGCAGGAAGCCTTATACAATATCAATGTGAAATTAGTTACAAGAAGTAATTTCAATAGTTACAATGCTTTTGACATTTATCCTGACGAGACAAATGAGAGGTTCTATAATACTTCTTTATTTGATAAGGAAGCCTTCCCAATAACTATTCGTGTAAAGAGAGATGACACTTTCTTAAATTTATTCATTACTGTTGGTATCAAATTTGGATATTTACCTGAGGGAACAACATCCGAAGATATCAAAGATGTGAAAGAATTACCATACAGGTTGGTTGCAATGAATCATCGTAATAATAGAACCAACAGATCTGATATACCGGTATCTTATGAATTTTTCAACAATTCTGTTGCTGATGTATTTTATGAATGTTTTAATAGGAAGCATGATGAAATGTGTTTTTTCATTGAAGATACTAAAGATGAATTACAACATGTTGTGAAAGACTTACCAGAATCCCAATCTGAATCAAACGTGGTTAACTTTACTAAAGGTTTTGATATATTAAATGGAAATACTGAGAGGTTTAAATTTCCAGAAATCTCTGAAATTTCATCTAACATTTTAATATTCGTCAAATATTTTGATGCAAACACAAGTGAATTGAGAGGTTTAACATACATTTACGTTCAAAAAGATCAAAAGATAAGTAGCATCTGTGAACCTATTAAAAAATTATTAGGTTTAGGAACATCTATTGAATTAAATTTATATGAGGAATTATCACCTAGTAAACTTGAAGCCTTACAATTTGATACGTCCTTCGAGCAAAATGAATTAGGAAATGGTGATATTATTTGTATTGAATTGGCCAACTTCAATGGTAACACTAAGTTTGAAACCATTAAAGAGTACTACAACTTTTTGTTAACCAGAATTCATGTAGTAGTTTCACCTTTCAAACCAAATCCTGCCATTGAAGATATTGATTTTGTGAAAGGAGATGAGGATCAAGAGAGTGAAATGGAAGATTCCATTGAAGGAACTGGTGAAAAGGATTCAAGTGGAAATGGTAATGAACATTCAGAGCAACACCATTCTCGCCTGGTAAACACTTGGATTTCCAGTCAATGCGATTATCTTGAATTTGCTTCTCAAATTGCCAAGGAACTTGGAGGGAATATTGATCCTGAATATTTACGTATATTTGCAGTAAACAATGATAGATTGAAGTTCCCATTAAAGAGAAGTATGAATATTTCACAAATGTTCAATTACGCAGTACCTGCCTGCCAGGTTACAAATTTCGAATACGAAGTATTATCTATTCCATTGCATGATTATGAAAATATGAAAATGATAAAATTCAAATGGTTATCTAATTTGATTCATTATCAAACCTTTGAATTTTTAGTTCCAAAGAAAAGTTTATTAGGAGAAGATTTAATGACCAAACTTTTACATAAAATTCATATTTCTCAAGAACAAGCAGGTGATATACTTATTTGGTCAGGAGTTAATCATAAATACGCTGATTTGATTAGATTTGACCGGGAAATTAGTTCAATTCCAGAAAATTTTGAGTTATATGGTGGTGTTTTCCCTGCAGAAGTTGAAACTTTAGTACTCTTTGATATGATTAAAAGATACGAAGGTGATATTATAAATAAGGATAACATTCCAGCAATCAATCCAGACTTATTGAAAGTTCAAGAATATGAATTAGCTCAAGTTCAAAAAAGTAATAAGAAATTGAATATGATTCCTGGATTCCATTTCTATAAGAATTCAGTTCACCATCATGGAATACCATTTATTTTCCCAGTATTTGGTAATGAAGAGTTTAGTGAAACAAAGCAAAGATTGAGAGCTAAGCTTGGACTAGGAATAAAAGAATTTGATAAAATTAAGTTTGCTTTGGCAGATTCTAACGATAAAGGAAAATATATTGATCAAGAAAAGGATTCTAATTTCATATTGTTTGAAGAGTTGAAGAAGCATAAGGAACAATTATCCCTAGCTTTAGATCACCCGGATAGATCACCTCGTCGTCAAAATCCATACGAAAGAGGTATTTCTATTAAATAGAAAGAAATATGATAAGATATAAAATTGTAATGAAATGAAAGAAAATAGTTTTTGATATAAAATTAAAGAGAAATTTTTTTTTTTACATATTTATATATACTTTATTAATAATGAATTTTAATACATATATATAGATATATAAAATACCATATACTTTAATTTCCTTTTCTCTTATTGTAGACGATTTCTCTAATATCAGTGGAACTCAATTTCCCAGCCCAATTGTTATGAGTACCAGACTCTTCACTTCCAATAACATCAATAATTACTATTTCTAAAGGTGGATATTCTTTCTTAGTTCTGTAATCATTAATGAAATCACCACCTTTAATAGTTTCTTCACTTACCACTAAGGCATCAATATCTTTGATATACCCTGTAGGTCCACAAATATCATTTATTTCATACACATCAACTTTAACATCTCTATTAGAAAGAAGCTTACCTAAAAATTTACGAACATTAGTTTCTCTTTCTTTACACAGTTCAAGTACTTCAGAGTAGCTTTTTTTCTCCAATAATTTTGGTCCAGTTATACCAACTATAAGTGTTTTAGAAGTTAATAAAGCAGTCATAGATAATAAGATTTTATGGCCATCATGTAAATGATCAAAAGTCCCACCACAGGCAACTACGTTATATTGATGTTTCAAATGATGTTCATGCTTAGAATGGAATTCTTGTTTACTAGGAATATTTGCCGTTATAACCGATATGTTGTCAATTTCAGAACCAGGGATAACTTTAAAATCAATATCTGAACTAGCAAATACTTTTGAATAATCTTTATAACTATCTTTTAAGAATTGATTATACAACACATTTATTTGTAAACTATAATCCCAGCCCTTTTTCGTAGCTTCTTCACGAATAGTTGAATACACTGATGTTAAGATCAGGTTCAACTGTATAGAATCCAGTAATTCGCTTAAGAAATATATATCAATTTCAGAAACATCTTTTCTCAATTGACTCAAAAATTCAATAACAGTCTCATGGTAATTGAAATGTATTGGATCATGAAGTAAAAGAGCTACAGACATATTTCCAAACGAATTATATTTAAGTCTCTCTTTGAAAAGATGCTTTCAAATATTTCTCTATTTCTCTATTTCTCGGACTTCTTTACTTGCGCTCATGAATGACTACTTAAATTCTCACTAAACGTTTAGCTCTTTTGTTTGGGTTGCCGCCGCACTCCACAGTAGATCTACTTGGTGAGTCTCTCGCCTTGCTGCTCAATGCCTTACTGCCTTACCTTTCTTGCTGCCTGTATTTTCTCACTGCCTTTTCTCTTTGCCTCTTCTTAATACCTTACTGCCTTTTGCTGTATTTTTGGCAGCCTTTTTTTGCTTTTTTGTTTTTTGTTTTTTGTTTTTTCCTTTTTTGCTTTTTGTTTTTTGCTGCTTTTCTCTAAAATTGACTTTTATCAATTCTCATCAGGCTGGAACCCCCATTATATCTCTGCCCATTACACACAGCTTTGATAGGATGAATCGAATAGATATAGTGAATGGGACCGAGGGCGGAAATACTGCCGACCAAGCACTTGTCCAGCAGAGAAATGATTGGATACAGTTGAAGAAAGATATAGCATACATAGTCAATCAAATTGAAGAATCATCAATTAATGAACTGGCAATAGAACTTATAAAATTAAACCTAGTATGGGGGAAAGGTTTATTTATACGATATTTAATGAAATTCCAAGTTGCTGATGGTAAAAATTCCAACGGGTTATCCAAGAATTATGCTGCTATAATATCAGTATTGAATAGTGCCTTCCCTTCAATTACTGAACTTTTAATACTGAGATTAGTTTTACAGTTTAGACGGGCTTACAGAAAGACTAATATCAAAAAATGCCGTTCAAGTATCCAATTTATAGCTCATTTGGTAAATGAAAGAGTATGTAATGAAGTGATATTGTTACAAATCTTGCAATTATTATTGAAAGATCCAACTGATATTACCGTTTCATTGGCTGTTCTGTTAATAAAGTTATCATTACATACCTTAGAAATAAATTCAAGTAAAGCTACCAGTATGATATTCGAAAGACTTCGTGTTATCATGATAGAAGGTTCAGTCAGCGAACAGTCTAAATCGTCAATAGAGAATTTGATTGATAAAAGATATAAAAATAAACGACCAGCGGTAGCAAGGGACAAAGATGAAACAGAAAAAGATCAAGAAAATATCTATTTGATTACCCTTGATGACGAGGATATTAGATCCTCAGATCATTTAAATATATTCAAATACGCTGATAATTACGATGAAATGAAAAAAGAATACGAAGAATTGAAGCATGAAATATTGGAAGGGACTATTAATGAAGCAGAAGAACAAACAGAAAAAGAGAAAGAAACAGATCAAGAAACCAATGTAAAGCCATCAATAATAGATATGACAGATGCTCAACTCCAGAAATTTCAAAAAAAAGTATACTTAACTATTATGTCAAGTATGTCTGCAGATGAAGCAGTTCATAAATTGGTTGGCTTAGAGAACAAAGAGCAAACAATTGATAAATTAGTTGATATGATCGTTAAATGTTGTTCACAAGAGAAAACATATTCCAAATATTACGGTATTATCGGAGAAAGATTGTGCTCTTTAAACAAGAAATGGCATTCAAGTTTTGTGAAAGTATTCAAAGAAAATTTTGAAACCATTCATCAAAATGAAACAGATGCATTAAGAAATATTGGGAAATTTTGGGGTCACATGTTTGCTCTGGATAGAATTGCCATTGACCAAGCATGGGATGAAATTATTCTTACTCAAGATGAAACCACCCCTGCTAGTAGAATTTTCATTAAATTTATATTCCAAGAAATGGTTGAAGAAATCGGAATTTATAAATTGACAGCAATAGTGACAGAACCATTTGTACAAAAATCAATTAGAGGTCTTTTCCCCACGGTTGATATTACCTGGAAAGATTCAGATCATATCAGATTTTCTATCAATTTTTTCACTGCAATTGGATTAGGTTCCTTGACTGAACAAATGAGAACAGCATTGAAGACATTACCTCCACCACCACCTTCTAGAGGACGTAAACGTGGTAGACGTATATCTAATTCACATGGTGATGGGGATTCAGGGTCAGAATCCGGATCAGGATCCGACTCTAGAAGTTCATCATATTCAAGATCATCAAGTTATTCTAGACTGGGTAGTGATATATCGGATTCGGAATGATATAATAATAGATAACATAAAGAATTGAAAACAGTAAATTGTAGAAGATGTAATATGTGTTACATGTAGAATCCATTGGTGATATACCACTTTTTTTTTATCATGTGTTAAAAGTAGCAAACAAGCAAGCTAGAGAATTGTCTGGCTGCAAAAAAAAATCACTTTCAAGAAACCATGACTCCGGACATATCGGTTCAACGGGCTACATTATCGGGCAATACAGGATCGAGTAGCGAATGAAAAGCCAGGAAAATAAGACATCCTGTACAATATGCGGTTCATTGGCTAATTTTTCAGAAAAAGAATTTTGTGTAATAAATTGCGATTGGGCTTTATATAAACATAGAAGGTTTTTTAAGAAATTGAATTTTTTCTTATTGCAAGGTATCTTTGACATCTTAAATAAAATCACATAATGCCAGCTCCATTCGAAAAAGGTTCTGAAAAGAAGGGTGCTACCCTCTTCAAGACTAGATGTTTACAATGTCACACTGTTGAAAAGGGTGGTCCAAACAAGGTTGGTCCAAACTTGCACGGTGTTTTCGGTAGAAAGTCTGGTCTCGCTGAAGGTTACTCTTACACTGATGCTAACAAGAAGAAGGGTGTTGTTTGGACCGAACAAACCATGTCTGACTACCTTGAAAACCCAAAGAAGTACATTCCAGGTACCAAGATGGCTTTCGGTGGTTTAAAGAAGCCAAAGGACAGAAACGACTTGGTTACTTACTTAGCTTCTGCCTGTAAATAGGTCATTTGTACATAAATAATGTTGATTGATATTTATTAATCTTTTGAATAAAAGAATAGTTACGCTAGAGAAATATAAACGAAAATTGTAAGAAAATTGTAGGTACTATAGAAATAAGTAGGTATGTTAAAATTGAATGGGCAATTATTTTGTTTCAATTATTTGATTTGGAGGTAGCAATTAAAGTGAATGGCAAAATTTTTTTCCCTCCTTTATGGGTTGATTCCAAAAAAAAGGTTTTGAAAAATACCCTCAAATTTCCGTCTATCGTAGGGTTGCTTTATCAATGGTCTCGTTCTTATTCGTTTTCTTAAGTGCGGGAGAAAATTTATCGCCACAGAATTTGTTTTAAAATGTGTCCCACAGAGGCTGTGATTTTCCGAGAGAACAAAACTGGAAAATCTCGCTTGGCAGAAATGGGAACGGATTTGGCCAGATTGATTGAAAATTGTGAAGTTGATTTGAAGTTGATTTGAAGTTGATTTGAAGTTGATTTGAAGTTGATTTGAATAATGTCATTTATGGATCCTAATTTTAAAGTTCCAGTGGAGGTTGATCCTACTGAAGATTCACAATGGAACGACATTTTGAGAGAAAAGGGGATTATTCCAGAAAGACCACCTTCTCCAACTGCAGAACTTGAAGCAGCACTTGAAGAAGCTATTCAGAAGCAGCATGATAATAGACTTGAAGGTAAAGATTTAGATGAATTAGATGAATTGGAAGATGAAGAAGACGAAGATTTTTTGAATTCTTATAAACAGAAAAGATTTAACGAAATTAAAGAATTAACCAAAAAGCAAAAATTTGGTCTGGTTTACCCATTAACCAAACCAGAATATAAAGAAGAAGTTACCGATGCTTCAGAGGAAAGTTTTATTTTTTTACATTTAACACTTTCATCAAGTATTCAAAGTCGACTTTTATCTTCGATTATGCAAAATTTGGCACCAAAATATCCAGAAATTAAATTTTGTGAAATTCCTGGTAATAGATGTGTTGAAAATTATCCTGATTCAAATTGCCCAACTATTATTATATACCACAAAAAAGATGTAGTGAAACAATATATTACTCTTATGGAATTAGGAGGAAATGATTGTAAAGATGTTGACATTGAAAGAACTTTAGTGGCCACTGGAGCAGTCACCGATAAAGATGGTAGATTAGTTATAAATCAGGATGATGAAGATCTGGAATATGGCCAAGATCGTAGAACAAAGTATGTAAAGAAGTCTGTTAGAGGCAGAGATAGAGATTCTGATGATGATGACGATTTTTATGATTAAATTAATAGACAGCCGTTCGCACCAAAAACAATAACCTAGTAGCCCTCATAATAATTTTCATAGTAGTATAATTTAAATAATATTTAATAAGAATTTCTAAATGATTAGTCTTAGCTCGGCTGATTCAAAAATCTGAAGAATTCTTGAACCCCACATGAACTAAAGAACAAACACGCATTTATCTTCACTGTCTCAGTCTCTAATAGCAATAGAAAAAGAGTGAAGGCTCGGCTTCAGCGAAGAAATTCCCTTATATAGTACTACTTACTTACATTAGGCTTCTTATGTCATCCTACTCAATCTTCTCACTTCTAGTAGTCTACCTACATATACTCAATATTTGGGGATCTGAATCTTGCATATTTAAGTATTGCTATATACTTTCTTTCTCTCTTTTTCAACTTTCTTGCTCTTTTCACTCTTCTCTCTTCTCTCAAGTCTCTCTCTCTCTCAGTGATAAAAAATCCTCAACGTTATCGGAATCAAAGACTTGGTACTTAGACACAGAGACCCTGATCTAGGACGAGGAGGAGATCTTGAAAAAATAAGGAGTCTAGATATGTCTTCAGAAAAGACCGTCCCGAGGAATGGGAAGATGTCTAATGGGAGTAGTGATACCGGTGAAGATAAATCAATACTTCCATATGATAATTATTCCAGCATAAAACCTTGTTCTCATTTGAAATCAGTACTTGATTCCCCGGCAAAAGATAATGTATTTGTCACTTACAGACAAGGAGTTAAAATATCCCAAGTTATTTCAAATGATAGATATTATACTCAGAGGAAAGATGGTACTAAAGTTTCGAATCGGAAATTAGTTGATCTTAAAAATGAAGCCCTTCATTGCACAGAATGTTCATTAAATAATTTCTATGGGAATTTCATTTGCTTACAATGTCCATTTGTTGGTTGTTCAACTAAAAATTCTAACCATGCCTATAAGCATTATAAGAAAACTCAACATTTCTTTGGTATCGATTCTTCAATTGGTTTATTGTTTTGCTTTATGTGTGGAGATTACGTTAATGATTTCAAACTCGATAAGATTCGAATTGAAATCGTTGAAAATGAAAATTATCCTGGAATTAATGAAAATTTACATGATGATCAACAAAATGAATTGAATTCAAATTATTCTTTACCTAATCAACAAGCAATTTCTGGATTAAAAGGTTTTGTTAATTTAGGTGCAACTTGTTTCATGAGTAGTATCCTTCAAACTTTCATTCATAATCCAATAATAAGATCACAATTTTTCAATAACGATCAACATTTTTTTAATTGTGAAAGTGCAAACATTTATAATTATAGTGGAACAATAGATGCTTCCAATGCTTGTGTTACTTGCAGTATAGATGGTATCTTTAAAAAATTTTTTGCATCAAATTCTATTGAAGGATTTGGAATAACAAATTTATTATTAACGGCATGGTATAAAAAGGAATCTTTAGCAGGATTTCAAGAACAAGATGCTCATGAATTTTGGCAATTCTTATTAGATGAATTTCATCAAGATTACGAAAGAATTACTAATAATGATAATAATGATAATAATAATATAAAATCACCTCATAATCAATCATGCCATTGTTTAACTCATCAAACATTTGGTGGAGAATTAGAATCTTCAATTGAATGTCAATCTTGTAATTCAATTACCAAGACTATTGATCCAACTGTTGATTTTTCATTAGAAATTTCAAGAATATCTAAAAAACAGAAAAAAATTACTTTATATGATTGCTTAGATCTTTTCACTAAACCAGAAAAATTAGATGTTAAATATAAATGTCAAAATTGTGGTGAAAGAACTGAAGCAGTTAAATCATTGAAAATTAATAAAAATCCATCAGTTTTAGGAATTCAATTAAAAAAATTTTCTCATAGCTTTAAAAATGAAACTTCTTCAAAAGTTGAAACCCATGTTGATATGCCATTTTATTTAGATATATCAAAGTATTCTAATGACCAACAAAGTACAAATTTATATGAATTATTTGCTATCGTGTGTCACGTGGGATCGGTCAATACAGGCCATTATATCACTATTACTAAAGCTGGTAATGGTGAATGGTTTAAATTTGATGATAGCGTTATTTCATTAATGCAACCTGAAGAAGTCTCAAAAGCCAATGCATATTTACTATTTTACATAGCCCATCAAATTTAATTAATACTAAGCATATAAACAATAAAAGAATTCATATAATATAAAAAATTACTTAATAGAGTTAATTGAATCTAACTAATGGTTTGTTATCTAATAATAGATTATATAATTCTCTTTACTTTAATCAGGTTCAAAATAGGCTTAGGCTTTGGCTTAGAACTGTAATGCTTGAATAGTCTTTAACTTGCTTTAACTTATGCAGCAGATGAAAATACAAAAGTCTGAAAAAAAACTAATGAAACAAATATGTCATATGTAAACAGTAACTAATTAATACTAAACAGAAAATGCTGTAGAATAGGAGATATACATAATACACGAATCTTCCATGAAGTTAAGACGTTCAGGATTAGATAATACGACGATTCAATTTATATTTGTCGTTAGGTGATGTCAGAGAAAAAAATTACGATTATTTTATCAGTAGCAGGAGTTATGGCTACTGACGCTTTTTCTTTTTGGCTTAGACAGGATCGGTAATTAGCAGCTATTAACACATTTAATCAAAAAAATATTATTTCTATTTTATTTTTTCTTGGTGTCCTTTTACATATGCCAAAGTCAAGAGCATTACTATGTAACCTGAAATTGAAACAACCCACAGCTCCCCCTACTTTTGATGTTAAGATAAAAGTTAGTTAAAATAGCTTTCAATAATGGTTGGAGGGTTGGAAAATATATGTGAATCGACTTAGATCTTCCAGACCCCCTTGCGACACGAAAAATTCGAATATGATTTTCATTTAACTTTTTCCGTTTTGTTTACCAAAACATAGAAGGACCAAAAGATTAAAACTCTGAAATATTCGAAACATTAAAAAAAAAAACCGTTTCTAATATTCCCGTGTCATTAACCATATTCCACAACCCACTCGTACACCACACCCCCCTCACCCCCTTGATTTCCGTTATTAAAATAATAATTAAATTAACTTGCATTTAGTGGAATACATACAGCACGCTCTTACAATTCCTTTACTTTACTTTCACTTGTAAGTTTTTTATTCCGTACGCTAAATACCAGAGTATTACATATTTACGTACAAACTCGAAGCGAATCAAATGCATAGAACCTGTTCCGCTAACCATTTTTTAATTCTTTTTCCTTTCAGTTACTTCAAACTTATCCGAAACTAGCAAATATAAATTACAAATGAAAAATAAAAAAAGCCAAGCAAGAAGATCATTGATGAAAGTTTTAAAACCTCTCCAATTATCAATTTATTACAGATCTCAAACGTATACGTTTATGCAAATTTACCTAAAAAAGAGACACACTTAATTTCATGGTACACAAAAAAAAAAGGAATTAAAGGTGGGCAAACTAAAAATAAAAAATAAAAAAAAATGCTACTATTCACGCATTCTTATGCACATGATTAACTTCTATTTATCTTTGAAAGCATATCAGTAACAAATTGCTGCATAACGGAAAATCTAATTTTTTACCCTTATGAGTTAATATAATTAGTTAGCAGTCCAGACCGAATTTTCATCGACACAGATCGATTTCTACAGCAAAAGTATATAAATAATTAAAATTCTTTATATCCATGAACTTTCTTTTAATAAATATTGCTTTCTTTTATATTTTTTTTCACCCAATACCGTTCATTTCATAATTTTTCAGGAGTTTTATAGACTTCATTCATATTAATATTAATATCAATATTATATACTAATCATTATAGCGTCCTTTTCATTTGAATTTTTATTTGAAATCAAAACTAACTAACTTTTTTTCTCATCCTTACTATAAGTTTCGAATCAATAGTTTTCAAATGTTGTTGTCTATCATTTTACTTATCCTGGTAGTGACTTCTGCTCCAGTTACAACGTTTCAATCATACGGTGCTTTCGATTCTGCATTTAATTACACTTGGTCCACGTTTTGGGATTTTTCACAAAACTCCTGGTCAAGTGATTCCTGTGGTGAATACACGTCTCCGGTGGTTTGGGATCTGGCCGTTGCAGGTTTAGCTTCCGCGTTTACTAATAATCAATATTTAGCTTCACAAGTAACCCAACAGCTCTTAAAATATAAAAACTCTCAATTAGGAGCCTTTTCATCCACTACAGCCTGTGATGATAATATTTATTTAGATGATAATGCTCAAGTAATTTGGGTTTTCCTTAAATCATACGGTTTAACTGGGAACCCTGATTATCTTTCAGTTGCAAAGGATTGCTTAGATTTCAGTAAAACTCAATGGGTTTCTTCCGACGGAGGTGTTAAATGGCAATATAATGCTGATTATATCGCTTCAATTTCTACTCTTGAAATCGCCTTGGCTTCCGTTTTATACTATGAAACTACCAATGACCAAGATTATTTGAATTTCGCCAAGGACAATATCAATTGGGCTTTTGATAATTTGTTAGACACCAGCGATAATTTGTTTTATGATGGTAAATCTATTTCAACCGGTAAAATAAATACAGGAAAGCTTTCATATACAGTCGGTGTTGCTCTTTCTACTCTTTCTAGGTTATACAAAATTGAAAACGACTCACAGTGGTTAACCAAGGCAGAAAGCTTAGTTAAAGCTTCAGCAACTGGTACTGGAGCTCTTTATAATAGTTATGGTTACTGGAATAACCAATTGAAATATGTTTATCTTTTGTTTTCGGGTCTTGCAGATTTTGTAAATTATATTGGAGCAGAATCTTCATTAACCAGTGATTTAACAACTGAGATAAAAAAACAAGGTCTTTATATTTATAATTATTTGCAAGACGGTGGTTCTGGGTCATATTTTGATAATATTAAATCTTCTCCTTCTAACGTATATGTCAAGTTTTCCAAAGCATTTACTGTTAGTGATGATAGTGACCCAAAGAGTTGCCCAAATGGAACTCCAGATGCAAGTTTACTCACAAACTCCGCTGCTTCCATTGTATTCTATCAAGTTTGGTATGCAAGTGGATAGAATTATATTTTGATATAATAAAAATCCTCATATCTCTATTTATATTTATATTTATATCTTAGATTCCGTGCATAAATAAAAGTGTATCATTAATCAATTGTAAACTGTTTACCTAAGTCCCTAGTATTTCGTTCAATGACAATATCAACTCATTATCAACTTTAAGTAATCCTTCTTTATACTCTATGAGTTTTTCATTTTCTTCTATCTTTAAAAGAAGCTTTTGAATAGTATTATTAGCATGAAACAATTCGTTATTTAAACCAATGATGGTATGATCTAATTTTTTGATTTTTCCTTCCAAGTTTTTAGTTTCATCTTTAAATCTTTTGATTTCATCCTTAAATTTTGATTCCAGGGAAGAAGATTTGTTTTTGGCTAATCCGTCCAAAATGTCTTTAATAATTTGCAATTGGAAATTGTTATCTGAGGTTATGTTTTTAATTTCATTTAATTCGTGGTTTCCAGAGTTTACAAGCTGTACATTCA
This sequence comes from Kurtzmaniella natalensis, assembly GCA_030574355.1. Classification (NCBI taxonomy): domain Eukaryota; kingdom Fungi; phylum Ascomycota; class Pichiomycetes; order Serinales; family Debaryomycetaceae; genus Kurtzmaniella; species Kurtzmaniella natalensis. Next base: position 172,333 of record JAJMEV010000025.1, on the reverse strand, counting down.
ACAGATTTGATGCTTGTGAGCTAGAATCTACTTGATGTGAGTGAATTGGTTCACTAATAATTGACATATCGTTGACATTATCTTCTTGTTGTTCTTGTTCTTGTTCTTCCACGTTACCTTCTTCTTTCACCACTTCCCTTTCCTCCAACACTTTCACTTCTATTTCGTCCCCCTCCTCGTCTTCTGAATTGCTTACAAAAAGGCGTTTTTTTCTTATAATGTTTGGAGCTTTCGGTAAATCATTCAGATGAACATTATTACTCTTCCTTTCATCAGGTTCACCTTCCTTGCCTTTTAGTTGATTTCGTAATACTGCATTTTCCTTGAGTAAATCTTTCAATAATGCATCATTATTCTTTGATCTCAAACTATCCCTGGATTCAGTAATATTATTCTGAAAAGAATCAATCTTTGCCTGAAGTTCTTCAATTGTAGCATCTTTCACTTCAAGCAATTCTTGATATTCCAGCTCAAGAGATTGAACTTCTAGATCTAATTTATTAGTCAATTGATCTATCTTCAAATCTGCGTATTGTTTCTCCATGCATAAATGATCTATAATTGCTTTGGCTTCTTCAAATATTATAGTCTTTAATTCAAGTTGTTGTTCTATGTTGTGCAACTGGTTATTCAATTTGACTTCCACTACTGTTCCACTAGATTTCTTGACTGCGTCTAACTCCCTAAGTAGAATATGCTCCTTTACATTATATTCCAGTTGTTTCCTAGAAAATTCTTCAACTTTAGTTTTCATAGCTATTGAACTCTTTTCCAGTATCCACAAGCTATATACCTGATCTGATATACTATGGGACATTCAAAAAAAAGTGGTGGTCTATAAAAAGGAAACAATAAAATATAAAATAAAAACATAAAAAATAAAGTAATAAATAAAAAATATTTTCAAAGCGATTAAGAAACGGGACGTGAAACAAAATTACGTTACTCTTTAACTATTAGTGAAATGTGTTTTTTCTTAATTGCTAATGAATTTTACTTACTGTAGACACAATTCTTTTTATGTCATTAAAAATTTATTATGAATTTTACTTATAGTAGACTACAAATTTTTTATGTCATTAATAATTTATTATATCATATTCTAAAATACAAGTTTTTTTGTGTAGGGCTGATTTGGGAAAAAAAACTCTAATCAAAGTCGTATTCATTAATATCAGCCTTGTCACACATTGCTCTAAAGGTACCAACTTGATTGAACAAGTTACGTGGAGAATCACGTTGAATAACATGACCTTTTTCCATAACCATGATTCTATCATAATGTAAGATTGTCTTCAATCTATGTGCGATACATAAAATGGTACATTGAGAGAATTCGTTAGAAATAGTTTGTTGAATCTTAGCATCTGTTTCGTAATCAACAGATGAAGTAGCTTCATCTAAAATTAAGATCTTTGGTTTACGAACCATTGATCTAGCCAATGCAATCAATTGTCTTTCACCAAATGAGAAATTGGCACCATCATCTTCAACGATTTGATCCAAATGGAATTTATGAAGTTGATCATATTTAACACTACTTGATAAATCAAGTTTTGTGTTTTTAGCAGTAAAGAAATCTTCTTCTTCAATTAATCCAGATCTTCTTAAAGTATCCCATAAAAGTTCATCAGAGTAATCACCAAATGGATCCAAATTTTTTCTAATAGAACCTTGGAATAAAACTGGATCTTGTGGAATAATAGATAATCTGGATCTTAAATCGAATAAACCAAGATCACTAATATCCAAACCATCGATACTAATTGAACCACCACTTAATTCAACAATTCTGTACAACGCAGTCATAATAGATGATTTACCTGCACCAGTTCTACCACAGATACCAATTTTTTCTCCTGGGTAAACATTGAATGATAAGTTTTCAATAGCAAGTGGAAGGTTTTCTCTGTAACGTAAAGAAACATCCTTGAATTGAATGTATCCAGATGATGGCCATTCAGGTGGTGGAGCAAATTCGGATTTCTTGTAAGGAGCTTCCTGTGGTAATTGGTATGCATATTGATATAATCTTTCAACTGAATTCATTTCATTTTCAACTTGAGTCATGGAACGAATAGTCAAGGATAACAAACCCACCATTTGAATACAATAGTTCAATAATAAACCAGTAGAAGCTGGACTAATATTAAATTGTCCAGTAATACAAAGTAAACAAATAATCAAAGAAAATGCAACAGCAATCATATCCAAATGGATACCAAGCCATCTTTGATTAGCAATGGATAAGAAATAAGCTTCATTTTGTTTATCAATACAAATATCATTTTTCTTGATGAAAGTTTCTTCAGCTTCAAAAGCCTTGATAGTAGCTAAACCAGATAAAGTTTCATTGAAATTGTTGTAAACTAATGATCTTTGAGTTGCTTCTAATCTCTTAATTTCTCTAGCAGATCCTTGGTAAAAGTTACCAATGAAAACAAATGCAATACCCAAGAATGGGATAGCAACAGCAAACCAAGGTAAGTAACAAGTACACAAGATAATAATACCAATAATCATAGCCAATGGGAAAATAAAAACTCTCATTTGTTCACCCAATTCATTATCAACGGAATCAGTATCTTTAGTAAAACGGTTCAACATTCTACCCATTGGATTAGTATCAATAAAATTCATTGGAGCATGTAAAATTTTGTTAACTGCACCAGTGTTTAAAGCGTTAGCAGCATTATTAAGAATGTAACCCAAGAGAGAAAATTCAACGGCAGTGAAAACAACAGTTAAAAATGCTAAAAGAACGTAGAAAATAATGTAAAATGTATCACTTCTACCTGGAAATTTCTTTTCTTGCCAGAATGACAACCAAGTATTAGTAAATAATTGACAGAATGTTCCCAAAGAAACAGAAAGTAAGAATAATGGTAAAGCAAAATTTCCAAGTTTTCCTCCTCCTAAATTAGCAAATTTACGATAAACATCCCAAGAAATAGCATTGGTAGCCTTATCTTCATCTCCAATTAATCTACCTTCTAAAGTTTGCAAACCTGAAGTGGTTTGGTGTATCATAGGAGCAGAATCATTATTAGAGTGAGTTTCAACTTTGTCGTCTTCATCATCTTTATGTTCACTGTTGTAAAGCATCAAATCATTGAATTTACCGTTTCTAGCACTTAATTCCATAAATGTACCGACATCAATGGAACCATCACCGTTTAAGAAAATGATCTTGTCAGCTTTATCAACCAAGGACAAATGATGAGTAGCCAAGATAATGGTTTTGTCTTTCATATAATCCAAGAACAAGTTATCCATGATATGTCTACCAACTCTTGCATCGACAGCAGAAAGAACATCATCCATTAAAAGAATTGGAGTATCAGCGTAAACAGCACGAGCCAAATTAATTCTAGCCTTTTGACCTCCAGATAATGTAATACCTCTTTCACCGATTTCAGTTGAATCACCAGCTGGTAAGTCTTGCAAATCTTGGACTAAACCACAAGAGTAAATAACCTTAGAATACTTAGTTGCTTCAAAAGGTTTTCCGAAAGTAATATTTTCACGAACAGTAGCATTTTGAATCCATGGATTACCACATTGTAACAATTTTTGATTGATATGAACTTGTCCAATGTCAGGATTACTCAATTTCATTACTCCTGCTAATGCCAGCAAAAGGGAAGATTTACCTGAACCAATTACACCAGTCAAGATAACGAATTCCTTTGACTTAATAGTCAAATTGATGTCCAATAAACCAGGGAAATTATTGGTTTTAGCATCTTCAGAAAGAAGAGAATGGTTTGGTTCGAAGATGGTATCGTTGCTAGATCTAGATGAATTTCTATGAGGATCATAAATTTGTTGTGGCTTTGAAATAGTCTTTCCATACTTCTTTGGCGAGGGTTTTTCTTTTAATTTGTCGCTTCCAACATTAATTGAATTGTGGAATGTTTCCCAAGCAAAATCAGCATGGATTACTTCAATAGCAATGTCGCTATCTTCATTCATAGTATTTTCAAAGAAGAAGTCAGATTTTTCTTCAGTTGAATCCAAGGAAATTTTGTAGTCACCATCATCAGATGATTTATATTCACCAGATTGTAAGAAGTCTGCACAACGGGTGTATGCAATCAATGCATCAGCACCGGAAGACAATGCAAATGGAACCAACATGATACCTTGGGCCAAGATGGTGAATAATGACAAAGCAGAGAAAACTTCAGCAATAGGTCTGTTAATACCAGTTGCCCAAAGAACAATGAATGAAAGCATAGAAGTGATGGTTGGTAAAGTAACAGCATAAGCAGTGATGAAGTTTCTCATCAACTTGATCTTGAACAAATAATTCATTTCTAAAGAACGGTTGTTGTGAGCCATCTTCTTGTAGGCGTATTCCCAAGCGTAATATTTAATGATTTTCATGTTAGTTAAGACTTCTCTCATCAAACTGACTCTTTGATCAGTATATTTGGTGACAATTTGTCTAGTTCTGAAGAGATACTTGGTGAAGTAAGCACAAACAAATAATGATACAAGGAATAAACCAATACCAGTTAATGAAGTTACACCCATGTAAACCAAAAGTAAAACAACTGAAATAATAACTGGAATTGGGAAACAGATAACTAAAGGTTGGAATCCAATAGCTAAATCAATTCTTGCCAAATCAGTTCCCATTAAGGCAGTGATTTTACCCATGGAAAATTCATACTTGGTTTTAGAGTTCATTTTGAATGCCTTTAACAAAAGACACTTTGTTAAAACTGCCTTAGTTTGAGCACCAGTCATCATGGCACAGTAGAAGAATTGGTTAACAAAGAAACCATTGAATAAAATAAGTGCAATGGAACCTAAAGTGTAACCAACACCTTTATTTAATGAAGTTTCAATCCCCCAATAACGTAAAGTAACAAAATTAATTAAAGCTTTAGTTAAAAGTGGAGAGAATGATTGACAACAAAATGATAAACCCAAGAAGAAACAAGAGGCAAGGTATTGTCTTTTGAAAGTATTAAAAGTTGCCAAAATTAATGCATATTTTGGCCATTCAAAGTTTTCCAAATGTGGATTTTCCTTTAAGTGTTCTACCTTTGCATCAGCAAGAATTTTATCAAGATTCTTTTGGAATTTTTCATGCATAGTCTTTACTTGAAGTTGCTCAGGTAAGTAGTATAAATCTTGTGGGACCAAAGTTCTTTTGTAACCTTTGTAAAGAATCAGGTATAACCAAAGAAACATGAATTTTGAAACAATACCAACTCTTGTGTAAGGGTAACTTTCTCTTTCTTCTTCAGTTGGTACTTTTGGTACATCTTTGGAGAATACCCAAGAAAATAATCTTTTCTCATTTTGCAACTGATTATTTCCTTCAAGGTCGGCTCTACCTTTACTGTAATCGATTGCAATGCAATCATCATTTTCCAAACTAGTTTGTGATGCGATTTGATCTTTTTCTCTACAAGAGTTCATTTTATATTTTGAGTAGCTCAGATCAGTCGCAATAGTGTCGGAAGATGAATGTTCTGTGTCGTAACTAGAAACCAGTTCTGGGTAGTTGTAAGGCATATATGCTTATAATATAATAAAAAGTAAAGCAATAAAAAATACCTTTCAAGGGGTGGGGGTATTAAAAGGGTATTCTTTTTTTTTTGTAATAAAAGAAAGTGATTAATAAAAAGAGATGAATATATGAATTTATTCAAGCTCTATTTTTGAAGGATATTGAGAGAACGAATGTAGTAAGAAACCGTTTTGTCTACCAGATCAAAATATTTATTATAATGAAAGGTAGAAAATATAAAGCTTCTGAGGTATCAACTAAAAAAAAATTAGGATATGCAGAAAAAGAAATCAGTTCTTAATAGAAAGAAAATGATCCTTTTAAATTTGAAGCAGTTGCTTTGGTATAAAAGTTAGTGATGAGGTCTAACAGACTTGGATGTTGAAAACTCTTTGAATATATGGGTTGTCAAGAAAAAAATTTGACAGTTCTGTTCTATCAACTTCCTTTTATTAGTCTCTCCCCAAACTTTCAATGCATGATTTCGAATAATTTTTTTTCGACTTAAAAGAAACTGCCTAATCCAGGAGTTTAATTATTGGAAGGAGGAAAAAATAATGCGGATTAAGCTGGGTGTACGTATGTCCTTGTCGCGGGGTAAGGACTTTCACAGAACACTTCTTTACCGGATTGAGTAAATCATGAGAATATCATTTTTTGTATATGCAAGCCTATTAAGAATGTTTTTGAAAGGCTGTTTTGATTGATTACCTAAAATGGGTTAAAGTTATACACTAGACAAGGCAGAAATGCCAAAACTTTTAGCCACTTGTTCCTGTAGAAGTTATATTTACTTTTTATTTTATTGTTTTTAATTTCCAAATTGTGAAGTAAGACAAAACGAAAAAAAGAAAAGGATACGGTAGCGGGCCAAAAGACTTCCGTCCGAAACTTGCTCCATATCTAGAAAATTTTTTTAACTGATCTCCGCTTTAACGAAGGCTTATTTCTCAATCGCATTATGTGAATTGCTAAGTTCTTCTCATAAAGCGGCTGTTCCGTGAGAAAAGTGAACAATGCAAAAATACAAATTGCAAAATTGAAAAAAAAAACTATTAAAAAAATGTTAAGCTTCAACTCTTATACAAATATTGTTTCACTTCACATTCTATATTTTTATTTTACGAGGTCAGTATGGTATTCGTGTATACTCCCAAGCCCAGAATATTTGCAACAAAAGACGTCAAGATTTCGAAAAAAAAAAGGAATCTTGAAAGAATATTTCAAATTTAATATTTTTGAAGCAACTTCTCTTACAAAAAATTTGTCATTAATCTACAAATCTCTAATTCTTTCCCAAGGGGCTTTCCCGTCTCAGACTTAGTCTAAGCCTATTTCAGCATGGGGTAAACCCGATTCCCATTTGACGGGAGGGTTAATTTTCAAACCTTTTCAAAACTAAAGGGAAAAAAAACTGAATGGGAAATTTCCACCTCAAACGACGGAATACGAAAAGCTTGAAAAACACTAAAAACGGTTAACTTTAGTTTCTACAAAGTAGACGAGTAGTACGTAAAAGTATATTATTACTCCAAATATCATAAAGGTGGGTAAATATCGCCAATGTGGAGTCAGAATGTGTCTATTTTCATGTTCAAATAGGAAATTGAACTTTCGTTAATTTCTCATTTAGTTTATATTTTTCCTCCCAAAAAGGAAGAGTGCACTACGATCTCCAAATTTTTGAAATTTCCTATTTAGGCAAAGTGTTCTGTCAAAAGAACAATCGTAGGGAATTAACTGACTCCAATACTTCAACCCAAAACTATGCTTAAACTAGTTCGTCAAAAAGCTTCAAAAGCCAAAGCCACCTCCAAAGCCACCCCCGAAACCATTACCTTGTCCACTTCCACTTCCACTTCCTCCAAATCCAGGAAATCCATTATTACCGCTTCCACGACCACGACTTTGTCTTGAAAAACTAAATGGGTCAGTAGGATCTGTAATTTCACCATTTGGATCATCATATCTAGCTCCTGGAGGGACACCTGGGATACCAGACCCTGAACCTATTCCTCCTCTGTTCCCAAATAATGGATGTCCAGGGGTAGGGTACATACCACCATCTCCTCCAACACCTACAGGATCTATGTATGGTTTAAGCTGAGGATATCTACCAACTCCAGCGGGATTTAAATCATCGTCTCCGATTGAAGGTACGATATTTGGGTTTATGCGGTTGTTAGTGTTTAATTTAGGAAGCATTTCGTATTCATCATCAAAATCAGGCATATCTGGGGGTCGTTTTGAAGTTGAACCAATTGGTTCGTCATTTACCATAGATTGTTGTATTAAAGGTCTGCTCACTTTAGAAGTATCCCTCTCTGTAACACTTGGTCTCTTTTTCTCTACTGGAATTGATTTAAAGGAGTCATCATTATTTCCTAATAACTTTGCCACTATTTTCTTTTGAATTACTTCATCAATTTTCTCTATTGGCAATTGAATTTTCAAATCGCCTTGATAATTCAATGTCTTTGTTAAAACAGTTTCTTCCACTGTATCAATTATTGTAACCTTAACACTTGTAGCTGACACAGGGGTAATATTAAAGATTAGTACACATCTGATTTCGTCATAAAATACAATTTGAGAGAATTCCTCGCTATAATAGTCCGTCTCCTTACGCAAACCGGACGTATCTTGTTTCCAATTCTCTATAGCTTTCTTTGTGGCAGCTACGTATGAATTGATATCCATGTTGCTTTTGATGCTAAATAGAGGAAAACATTAAGGAAATGATATTTATGTTGTAGAATTCACGACTTTGGTGGCAAAATGAGAAAAATGATTTGTGCTGCAAAAAAAGTGGAACAAAGCAAGTGAGAAATAAGAAACAGGGTGAGACAAATCTTTAAATATATATATTTATATGTATGTATATGAATATGCATACAATTACTAATAGAAGGTGAACAATATTTGCAGAAGTTGACTAGACATTGATATAGAACGGGTAAATTATTTTATCAAATTATAATTTTTAGTTTATGTATGAATTTTCTTGGTATTGCCCTGCAATACCGTTATATTTTCCCATAATTTTTCCTCTAGCTTCTGGGAGAAGTTTTGTGCAACCAAAATTAGAAAATCCAATGCATACAAAAAAATTTTAGCCACAGAATTGGTCGCACTTGCGCAGGAAGAGGTGGGGTTCAGTTTCACCAAAGGTTAGGGGGCCATATTGGTTGAGATAACAACATAAAATTAACAACATAAATCGTTCAAAAAATAACTATTATCCAAGAAGTAAAAAATTTTTTTTTTCCAATTGAAGTATATAACCCCAATTATACGATACCTATCTATTACGTTTAAACATATTATTTTTGAGCAGTCGTTTAGCTTAATAGTTAGTTAAAATATTTTTCTTCTTGCATATTGAATATCGCCAACTTCTGAACCGCATATTGAACAATTCTTCCATGCCATGACCTGACGGTTCTTTGACGTATTGGCAATGATTCCCTAATTTCCGGAAGGAGCATAAAATTAATAATTCACGAGCAAAAATTTTCTCATGTAAAAATCATAGTAAAAGACGAGTCCTTTCTACATGTCAACAGTAAAATTTTCTATTAATCAAAGTCCTCTGACTATAGTCTTATTTTTTAATTTACATATATAATATGTACCTTTCTGAATCCACATATCGAACCTATGTTTTAGAACAAAGAATAGGTCTTGTGCACAGTCCTTCAGACTGAATTACAAGACAAAGGTTAAAAATTAGCAAAAAAAAAAAACAAAGAAAAGAAGAAGAAAATAAAAATACAAAGTCTACGGGACATCATTATTGTAGTTACTTTTATTTAGCCGGGTTAGTTGTAAATTGTGAACTCAACCACTTAAAAGTCCTATTAACATAATTAGCAAAGGTATACTAATACTGGTTACTGTAATATATTGGGTGATTTTCGTTTTACTCTACTTCTCTCTCCTCTCTTTACAGGACCTGAATCACTCTGTATTTACAAGTATTGCCTTCATCTCTCTGACTCACTTGGATTATAGCACCTACACTTTTTAAGCTTTTCAACAAACTCATCGAATAGCTAATACCACCGATCTGTATCTCCACTTTTGGTAGTTATAATCTTTGGCAACATTTAGTTACTGAATACTAATTTATTTTTAAGTTTTTTTTAACCGCCCAATGCCTAGTAAGCAAATTCTATTTCTTACTAGTTGAAAGCCAACGAGTGAACCAACCAACCTTTAAGGCAAAGTGTCACAATTCCTAGTAACAACCGTTTTTTTAAGTATTTTATTTACAATGTATTGATTTTTTTTTGTGCTTTTTAGCTCCCCCGATTTTAGTATTAGTATTATCCGACAACTAATGGAAGCACAAATTTATTTAGATTTAGAAAAAAAAGAAAGTATATCGTTGTTTCCTCTTGCCTCTTACCGTATATCTCAACATTCCTCTTGTTCTCTAGGTTAGGATATCTCCGACAGTCCCAATCCAAATTTTGCCAAAGGTCTCTACAGAAAACACAGAAAACACAGAAAATACAGAAATAAAAAAAAAAAAGTTATTGTCAATCAGAATCAAAATCGAAATCGAAATCAAACCTAAATGCTGAAACAATAAGACGTATTTAACCTTGGGATCAATAGAAGAATTCCCCACCCCCCTTTTTTTTTTACTACGAGGCAGAGGAAACATAGTTCAAGAAAACGTGAATAGTCCCAACTATATATATATATATATATATAATATCATTACCCACAAAAATAATATTGATTACATCAATCCTATTCTAATCTCATTCTTTATCACTATCTTATATTAATATATAATATTTTAAAAAATTTTGGTCCTTATCTGGGGCGGTCCGATCCTTCCTTCCTTTTCTTTCCTTTTTATTTCCGTTGTTTTTCGCATCATGTATTCTCTTCTGCCGTGAGCAAAGTGTGCGCATTAATTTACTTGTATAATATTTTTAGATAGAAAAAAAAATAAAAATTGATGAACAAGAAATGATAGCCCAAAAGCCAAAAGTCGATTTTATTACATAAAATATTTTTTCTTAAAAAAAAAAAAAAAAAAAAAGTAGAGAAAGTCTTTTTTGATAACTCGTTGTTGATTCTTTTTTATCGAATTCGAATTAAATTTGAATTGGTTACTCCAATAACTCTGCCAATTGTGAATATTTCTTCACAAGTATACCGAGGTACTTTAATTATTTATAGGATTTACTTATAAGTAACGGCCTGCTACGTTCAGAAGCCCCAGAAGCCCACTTATACTACTGTTTAGATCTTCTAATTTTCTCCCCTGGTCTTTGCCGGTTTTCCCCTTAGATCAATTGCTGATTACCAAACAGAAACTAGTTACAACGAAAAAAAGCAGAGGAAAAGGAATTGTCCGTACAAGGATCTAACTATATCTATATTTATATCAACCCCGATTCGCCTCTGTTTGAATTCCCCTGATCCACCAATAGAAAAAAAAAATGACCACCACCGTTCCTTTAATATACTCATTCCCGGAATTTGAAGGGGTGGCAGAAGCTGTAGCAGATCATGTCCTTACAGCTCAAAATATGTCGTTGTACAATACCGTCGATCCTACCCAGATTAAAGAATTGAAAGCTCAAGAAGAACAAAAAAAATTAGCATCTACATCCGTGGTTTCCATATCAAACGGTAATGGTAAAATCAAAAAGGAAAAGAAAAAGAAAGCTGGAGCAACCCGATTTAAAATTGCCATTTCTGGTGGTTCTTTGATTAAAATTTTAAATCAAGGTTTACTTAAAAGAATGGATGATATAGAATGGGATAAATGGGATGTTTATTTTGCTGATGAGAGATTAGTTCCATTCGATTCACCAGATTCAAATTATGGACAAGCTAAACGTGAAATTTTTGATCATATTACTGGTGATAAAAAGCCAAATATTTATCACATTGATGAATCATTAATCGATGACCCTCAAGAATGTGCTGATGAATTTGAGAAAACTTTAATCGATAATTTTGCAAAGAAAGATTCAGTCAAATTACCAATGTTCGATCTTTTATTATTAGGTTGTGCCCCTGATGGTCATATAGCATCTCTTTTCCCAAATCAAGGAGAAATTTTAAGAGAAAAGTTAGCATGGTGTTTACCAGTTTCCAATGCCCCATCTGGCCCAGAAAATAGAATCACTTTATCTATACCAGTCATTTGTCATGCCCAAAGAGTAACCTTTGTCGTTGAAGGTTTAACTAAAGCTCCAATTATGAGAGTTATTATGGAAAGACCAGAGAAAGGTTTACCTTCTTCTATTGTCAACGAAAGCGCTGCTGGTAAAGTTACTTGGTTCGTAGATGATGCTTCTTTGAATGATTGCTACGAAATCACAAAAAAGAAATATAAATTTGTGACCCTTGAAGAGGCAAAATAAGTTAATATGAAGATGAAGAAAGAAAAAAAAGTAAAGTAAAGACAACAGCAAAATATAGTAGTATGAATAAGGACTATATATGTATCTAAGTTTCAAAGTGAAAGGAAAGTCTAACAAATGGCCAAAAAGTAGTGAAAAGCAAAAACCATAAAAAAGGAAAAAAAAAAAATGACGAAGACGAAGAAGAAGAAAGAGAGATTACATGCAACTTAAAGATTATCATTTATTAGGAGAGATAGGTATTCCCTATCATAACTATTTTGTTGATTGTTGTCTGCAAAACACAAATTAAAGAATTCAATTCATTCTTTCCGAGTTCGCCTTTCTGACGGGACTAATATATTTATATATTTATATATTTCTGTTTTCCCTTTACTCCTTAATCTCCAAAGGAAAGAGAGAGAGAGATCTAACTTGACGGGTAAACTTATGAACAATGTATCATTATTTCAAAGGAAAATAAAAAGATAATTGTACATATGTTGTGTAATATTTAGGTATGATTCATATTGTATTAAAAAGAAAATCCATGTAGTTAGTAGTTACACCAAGTAAAATGAGTTTCGATGCTTTGTTAGTAAGTTTCTCATTTTTTATACCACTCTATCATAATATTCGCCATCAACGTATGCTCCCTTCATCGAGTCACGTACGTTTTTGGCAAATACAGTTTTATGTTTTACTAATACATTAGCGGCCTCTTTATTTAATGGATCATTTGGATTTGGTTCTAAGAATAAGAAGTTCAAGCCAATGAAAACAGAATTCAAGTTCAAAACTGGAGTCCAATCTTCTCTTAAGATATTTAAACAAACATTACCTTGTAAATCAATATTTGGATGATATATTTTATTTAAGCATTTAATCTTTGGTGGTTCAATGGGGAAATTATGATTAATTTCAATTTTAAATTTAAATGAACCTGATTTGTAATACCCTTCTTTTGGTATGATGATTAAATTGAAATTGAATAGATCAGTTGAATCTGGGAATTGTATCTTAATGCTATTAGGTAAATCTAATTCGGTAATATCCTTTTGTAATCTTAATTGTGCTGAAGAAATCTTACTATTACTAAACGTATGTTGAATATCAAGATTACCAGTATTTCCCCCTTCAACACTCTCAGTAGTGGCGGTAGAAGCAGCCAACTCTTCTTGCTTTTTCTTTTGAAGTTGTCTAATCTTAAGCTAAAGAGGAATATGTTAGTACATGTATATGTAAAGAACGAAGGGACCTGGGACTGTGGTCCTTATAACTATACTTACCATCTTGGTAGTTTGGATTCTTTTACAAGTGGAAGCGAACAATCTTCAAATCTCCCAGATCTCCTCGCTATTTAGTAAGCGCAAGTGCCAGAAAAAATAGCGAGGGAGACGACCCAAAGAGAGGCTACATGATAAGCACCAGAAGGATGAGCACTAGAGAATAAGAACCAGCAGGATAAACGCTAAATTATTGTAGATTGAATATTATGTTTGTATACTTTTATTTCCGGGTCATAAATGAAAAATAAACAGGCTCGTGTGGGTTATAGTTGGCCTCTGGAATGGCCCAGACACGGTTAGACTTGAATCGAATCGGTACTTCTCTCTAATTACTCAGGTGATTTTTCGCATTTTAGTGAGGCTTCTTCTGTAAATGGCTGCATAAAGAGGATAAAGAGGATAAAGAGAAGATAAGAGATGCCAAGATACGATATACGGATATGAATACGAATATGAATACGAATATGAATACTATCTACAATATAATAGCTTTATTCTTTCATTTCTTTCATTCTTTATTTACAAGATTTTAATTTCCCCCTTTGTTTTTCGAATGGTATTTTGAAACCACTTCCTGCAAGATCTGAATCATGTCCTTTTCACGACTATATACAATCGAACTATGGTCTAAACCTTTTATTCTCACGGTACTCTTCTCAATTTGTTGGCTCAAATAATCTATGTTGTCAGCAGTTATCATACACCAGTATGGAGTGAAGACCCGACATTGAGCCTGAATTAACCATTCTATTTCACTTATGGCTAGGATTTTTGAGGACTCAAGGGGACCCAGGCCAAAAATCAGCTCAATCGGACCCAATTCAACGGAACCTAACTGGCCTACTATACCGTTATAATCTTCAACTACGTAATGTATATTTTTTTCATGATCTCGAACTAATATTTCAAGGGTCGACCATAATGAAACATCAGATAAGTTTTTATGGCAAGCTACCACTAATTTTTGCTGAATGTAACCCAATAAGTAGTTTTTCATTTCAGCTTGTGGGATATTTCTTACAATTCTTATACACCATCGTAAATAACTGGACGCGTAGTAATTTGAATAATGGTGTTCGCAAGATCTAATAGTGTTATCAATGATTAGTTTAAAATCATGAATCAACTTGGAAGAATAAGAATAAGAATGATCATGGTTATGACCATTTTCAAAAAATAAACTAAATACTAATATTATCGATAGCTTCTTAAGCCATAACCATAGCGATGAGCTCTTATTAATCTTCTTCAATTTACTTGATAATAACGCCATTGTGATCACAAAATCATTATGGAGTACCTTAGGGTGACTACCAGAATCTAAAAGTCGATAACATATCACCTGGTGCAAGTTTATATTACTATGGTTCTCATGAGTAGTTAAAAGAAACCCCCAAGTACAATAATACGTATTTAATAGCGTGTCTCCACACTGTTTGGAGTGCCAGTAGGTGTGTGACTCTTTAAATATTCTTAAAAACGCTCTTTGCGACAAGGCTATCTCTAAATTACCGTTATCGTTTTCATGGGTTTCAAATGTGTCAGAGTCGATAGGTGCCATTTCTATCGTGCATTGCTTGGCATGTCGTATGGTCTTACATAGATCATGGATTAAAGTATCTTCATAATACATCACTGCCTTCTATTCTACCAACTACCAGTGTAGTTATATAGAAATAAAAAATATCAAAAAATAAAAATTATTGCTTCTTCTATTTTAAATTGAATTTATTTTATTTTATTTTATTTTATTTTATGATTCCACACCCATATGCTATCCCAAGGTGACCTTTTCAACCTAGACGATGGCTCTCTCGTGTCAAGAGATGCCCTTAGCGAGCTGCTCTATAGGAAGGTAAAAGAATTAGACTATACTTCATCGGATCAAGGTAGCCAGTCACCAGCCGATCAAGATAGTCCAAATAATTCAAACAATCAAAATCAAAATCAAAATCAAAATCAAAATCAAAATCAAAATCAAAATATTAATATTAATGAAACGATCAGTAAGCAAGTAGCAGTTCAATCTGAAACCAAAAAACCGGTCCAGGAATTGATTTCATCGTTCACCAACTGGAAATTGCATAGAGTCATGGTCAATGCCCATAATGGCTGGATAAGATGTTGTACCGTAGATCCAATATCTAACAAGTGGTTTGTAACTGGTTCAGCTGATACTACCATCAAAATATGGGACTTGGCAACTCTGGGACTTAAAGCTACTCTTACTGGACATATCATGGCTGTTAGAGCGGTAACTGTATCCAAACGATACCCATATTTATTTTCTGGATCTGAAGATAAAACTGTAAGATGCTGGGATTTGGAAAGAACCAATTCTCCATCTGGTTGTCAAATAAGAGATTACTATGGTCATGTGGGTGGTATTTACACCATGGATTTACACCCGGAGATTGATGTCTTATGCACAGCTGGAAGAGATTCAGTGGTTAGAGTATGGGATATCCGTTCAAGAACAGAAGTAATGGTACTTTCAGGACATAAAGGTGAAATAACCAGTGTAAATTGTCATTCGTATGACCCACAAGTGGTAACCAGTTCTATGGATAATACTATAAGATTATGGGATCTTCGTAAAGGTACCACTCAACTTACATTGACTCATCATAGTAAGAGCATCAGGCTGCTTGTCAGTCACCCCAATGAAATGACAATGACTTCAGCGGATTCAAAGGGTAACTTCAAGCAATGGGTACTCCCTAAAGGTGATTTTTTGAACGAATGGGAAGCCCCAACACACCAGAATATGATTATAAACACTTTATCGATCAACCCAGTTGATAACTCGCTCTTTGCTGGGTATGACGACGGGAGAATGGAATTTTATGATTATAATTCCACAGAATTACTCCAATCAATCGAATCACCACCGGCACCAGGTTCAAATGGGACCACAATATTTGCATCGACCTTTGATAGACTGGGATCTCGTTTGATTACTTGTGAAAGTGATAAAACCGTTAAAATCTGGTCAAATTAAACTAAATCAACTCCTACGAGATTATACTACGAGATTGTACTCCTACGAGAGATATTATTGTAAAATTATTAATATACTATTAATGTGCATTATCATTATTTCATTAACTACCATCCAAAACGCAACTGGTTTGCTGTGAATGTAGGAGGAGTCCAGTAAAGTTTACGTGGATCCAACTCATGTTTCTTATTATCTTTAACCTTTTTAATTAATTTGTCATACATAATCATAATATGATCAGTTATCACTATAATATGTTGACCTTTGTAATATCTTAAGATTTGTAATGTAGTTAAAGTATGTAAAATATCAGTTGTTGTCATGCATGTAATAGATGATATCTCTTCAATCGTTATTTCACTAGATACCGGTGGTGGAGCAATACCGGTTGACATCAGAGTGGATTTATACCCAGAACCTCCACCACCTCCTCCACCAGTGGAAGCAGCAGTAGTAGGTGCTGGACTTTGTGAAGATTCTTTCACTTCACCACTGCCACCACCATTTGGTTCTGGTGAAGGATTATTTTTCTTATATAATGTAGGGCTATTACGTTCCACTAAAAGTTTGACTAAAGTATCAGTCCAATATGCCCTATAAGAAAGTAAACCCAAATCAGAAAGTGGTTTTTCTGGTGATCCTACTTTACCTTCAACATGAGAAAGCATATAAGAAAATTGCATTAATAATTTACCAAACCCACGTTTTTGATAACATGGAAGCGTCAAAATACATGCAACGTTATAACCATCAGCAGATTCCTTTTCCTTAGAGAAATAACCAACCAAATGATGGCCCGAAGCAGATTTCACTGTCATAACATAGAATAAGAAAGGATCAACGTCATAGTACAAAGTTTTATGATCCAAGAAAAGTTTCAGCAAGAGACAAAGACTACGACACCATGTTCTTTGTTTACGTCCATCAATTTCCCAAAAACTGACCTTATCGTCACGATATATTTCATTACCAGGAGGATGCTTTAACGAACATTTCAGTCTGAATCTTTCAAATTGCTTTCTAGAACCAAAGTATGATAACGAAAAATCACAGATGTATATTTCATCTTCTTCAGTCAATTCAATTGGATAAGGTGAAAAATACCATGGTTCTATAATATGTTCACCGAATATCACTGACGATAAGTTTCTAACTCTGGCGACTTCCAGATGATTTTGAGTCATCGACCCTGATGTACGTAATTTTTTAATTTCTTCTTCTCTGCTTACTTCTTCACCTGGTCTTTTCAAACCTTGGACGTTCAAATCATCTAAATTCAATTCATCTTCGTTCTTCACTCCAGTTGAGGTACCACGAGATGAATCTCCAGGACCGCCAGCATTTTCTGTTCCTGAGTTTTGCTTAGACTGCTGCTGCTGCTGTTGTTGTTGCTTTGATTTCAGATTGTTGTTGCTCTTATTTTTACCGTCTTTCTTACCATCATCCTTTTTATCAACAGATACTTCTGGTAAGATCATTGATTTGGTATAATCAATCTTATCCGTACTGATCCACTCGTCCAAACGTTTATTATAGTCATCGTAATGGACATAGAATACTTTTTTACCTTTCTTTTTATGTTCCTGAAGGATTTCGGCTTTTCTATATTGTCCATCCTTGAATATCTGGACCTTACATCCTATGATGATTTCCTCCACGGAAAACTTGGCGGATTCATCGTCCTTTTCCAATTTTGTAATAGTGATGGGCTTGTCCAGGGTTTCTGATGCACCACTGGATGTCATATTGGAAGATCAAGCACTACGTGGGGGTAAGGGGAGGCCGATCAGTTGAGGGATTACAGGGGAGTAGATAAATATTTGTATTTTGAATTTATTTGAATTTATTTTTTGTTCCAATATTTTTTTTTCTTTCAGCTGCAAGCCAAAAGTGTTATGGAAACTATGCTAATTTACGGAGCAAATAATGTACACTATAAATCAAATTATCACAAGAAAAAATAGACAAAAGAAGAAATAGAAAGATTCTAAAGTGGTAAATGGGGAAGAGGAAAACAATGAAGAGGGTAATGAAAATAGAATAATATACTGTTCTACAGTATTGTTGTTCAGTCGTAAGTGTTTTGCATTGTGTCTATACTGTCATATTATTTTTGTAAGGTCGCGCTCACTATGATTCTAGCTTTGTACAGGATGTTCGTTGTGGTAGAGGCGGACGATCTCAGATGGTTGCAACTCTTCGGTCAGCTTGATGGAAGAAGAAGCAGAAGAAGAAGAAGTAGAAGAAGATATTGTTGTTGTTGTGGTGGTTGAGTCAGAAATATGGCCAAGTCCTATGTAGCCAACGTTTGCGTTTTTGAAATTCAAAAGCCATTCGACAAGCTTGATCCTCAACCCATCTAAATACTCTGGTTCATTAATCAGATTGATATCATTTTTGATATCTAAAATAATATTACGCTCTAAACAAGCAAGCACCAATTCCAGGTGTGCTAAGGACCATACTCCACCATTCAAAGATAAATAATAATCATCTACTACTAAATAATTATAGTATTGTTGAAGACGACGACGAAGAATAGATTCTGGGTATACTATGCTTGGAACCCATCTGGAAGTAAGTCTTAACAGTTTCAGTAGTAATCTCACTTCACTCAATGGTAAATTCTGGGCGGTTTGTAGTTTTTTATCATCCAAAGAAAACGAGTCATCGTTGGATCTTAAATTTAACAACGAGGAAGAAGAAGAAGGACTCCAGAGTTTTGGAAGTAATGCCGGGAGAATACAAGTTTCTGGGGTAATCTCTGGGACCAAATAACATACTGCAGGGGTAGATTCAAAGAAAATCATGGCAATGACTGCAAACAATGGGAGTTTCAAAAAATCAGATGGGGTTCTATAGTACAATTGATATTGCAGTCTAGTTATATTGAATAATGAAGCTTCATTAGTGGCCTCCTTATGAATTTTAATTGTTTTATTCGCATTTCCACTAGAAGCAAGTTTTTTTTCCTTTTCAACGGCTAACATGTATAATTGAAGTGCCATTTCATTTGTAAGTTGATTAAAACTAGGAATTATTATATTCTTGGAAGTACCAATTTTCGAAACTTCAGTACTTAACATATATTCTTTTTTAAATTGACGTAATTTCTTCTGGTTCCGCCAAACATTGGCTATCCCATTTTTATAAAAATTTCCTAAAAGTTTTCCATAGCTCTTATATTGTTCTAATTTCAACGTCACTCCAGTCTTTCCACTATCCACTCGTATCGTTTCAAAAAAAGTTTCACGCAGTGGAAGAAAACCTGCTAATGTGGTTACTGCATTTATGGTGTCCGTTTTATCAGCAGAAGACTTCCATAAAGAGCCCAAACCAGTACCCGAAGCTATTTCCTTCGAAAGACCAGACCTGGTTCGTGGAACTCTATACACCATTATTCGTAATATTAATTATTAATATTATTATTCAGTCAACTTGAGTTGATTTTTCATTTCATTTTTTTTTCCAATTTAGCACAGGTGGTATGCCTCTCTGTACCGCACAAAATACTGTACAGATTAGCTTAGTCAACACTGACTGTTGCTTTGCTTCTCTCCCTGTTAGTGGGATCAGTTCGTGGAGAAAGTGATAGTCTGCATAAAAGGGTGGATAAGTATTTGTAACTAAAATATCTAAATCGTGTGGGTTGACTTATTAAACTATTTAACTTGTATTGATATAAATCGATAATTTTTTTTCTACTTACATTTAATATAGACGATGCTTGAGAAGAGGATTGTCACCACGAAAGACTTAGACCTATGGATCGATTCGACCTCTTACAACTCAATAGTGGACTTTGTGGTCACACTACAACAACTGGTTGAGGGCAAAAAGAATTCAGATCCAGTTGCTGAATCACCCAATGTTCTAAAGCTCAAGGTTATATTAGACAACGTTAAACGAATCTTCCTCCGTCATCCAGTGGTTAAAGATAAAGATACATCGAGATTCGGGAAAGTTGAATTCAGAGACTTTTATGATGAATTGGTTAGACTGATCCCACAGGTAATCGGTGATCAATACGATACCAACCAAGATATCACTGAAGAATTAACCGGTTATTTGGTCGAATCTTTTGGAAATCGAACCAGAATCGATTATGGATCTGGCCATGAATTGAATTTCATATGTTTCTTATATGGGTTATACAAGGAAAAAAAATTACACGAAGATGATTTCCCATCTCTTATATTGAAAGTATTCAACAAATATATGCATATTATGAGGAGTTTACAAAGAACATATTGGTTAGAGCCAGCTGGTTCCCATGGAGTCTGGGGGTTAGATGATTATCATTTCTTACCATTTTTATTTGGAGCATCTCAATTAGCTACCCATCCTCATATGAAACCAAAACTGATTCATAATCAAGAATTAGTGGAACAATTCTACAAAGATTATATGTACCTTGAATGTATATATTTTATTAACTCTATTAAAACCATACCCAAGGGAGAATCTAAACTTAGTTTAAGATGGCATTCTCCAATGCTTGATGATATTCTGGCAGCCAAATCTTGGCTTAAAATTAAGGAAGGAATGATCAAAATGTATAAAGCTGAAGTTTTAAGTAAATTACCAATTATGCAACATTTAATGTTTGGAACTTTACTTCCATGTCCCGAAGGCATTCCTGAAGCTTCTGAAAGATCGGCTAGTGAAAGCAGCCATAGTAACCATGACGATGGTTGCGGTCATGACCATGTCCATGAAGCTACCAATACATGGGGTGATTGTTGTGGAATTAAAATTCCAAGTGCCATAGCAGCATCTGAAGCTATTAAAATGAACCGTAATACTATTCCATTTGATTAAGACCTTCATACCTTACTCGATGTATCTTATACCAGTGACAATCAATATATTTCTTGGTAATGCCCCTGGAACTGGTAAAAGAATACGCATCTTACCTTTAGTATCGTCAACTTCAGAAACATAGGCGTAACCTCTAACCGATGTATTCAATAAATTCTTTTCTTGTTTATCATTTTGAGAAACTTGAGTGATTGCTATTATTGAATTATTCAAAATTGAAGCATTAGGTTCAGTAATTTTTGTATAATATTTATCAAATATAAGATCATTAGTATTTAATTTATTATCAGAAGAATCCATATCCTCTGGGGAATATGAATCACCAGAAGGGAGGAAAGCTAAATTTGAATTAGCATCACCGGCTTCCACACATTTGTAGATGACAAAATCTTTAACATCCACTACAGTATTATAAGGTGATAAAGTAGATCTCCAATTCCCGTAGAAATATTCTTTTATAGTTTGTTGTTGAATATTTCTAGTGAAAGTACCGTCGATATCAACAACTCCTCCACTTTTCGGCATTTTCAAAATATTCAACGAATTTGTTTGAAGCTTTCTCTTGAATTTTTTCTTTAAATCATTAAGTAATCTTTCATTACCAATTACTAACATTATATTAACTTCAAAATCAGAAACAATATTTTCAATTATAGTGGAATCTTTTATTGACATGGTAGGGGTATCAATTAAAATACCACTACTTTTAATATTCACATCTTGTTCCAATCTACTCATAGTAGATAATGCTAAATTGGTTACTTGATATTTATATTGATCTAAATTATCATTCATTTTTTCAAATCCAAAGTTTTTAACAATGGGTTGCTTTGGATTATGATACGTGATACCAGAAGTTGGAGTTCCACCCCAAGCGTTGGTTCCTTCCACGTCAAAAGTATCACTAATTGGCGTGGAAGTAAGAGATCCTGGTAATGAAAATACCCCTTCCTTAGCGTCTAAATTTACCAATATTGGACATCTATCCATTTTTTGGGCATAAGCTGCCAATGTTCTTACCAATGTAGTTTTACCAGTATTTGCTCCACCGATAACCAAAATTCTTGGTCCATTTTGTTGATTATTAATATTTATAAGATTATTTTCTTGTGCCTTCTGACGGAACAGTTCAAGTAAAAAATGAAGATTTGTTATTTGGGGCATGATTGATTCTTCACTTATATATTCACTAATTTCATTATCATCTGAAGATGAAGAAGAAGAATTATTTTTAGAAGTAGTGGTATATTCCACAGTAAATCCATCTTCCTGAGGAGCGTACAAAAAAATATTGGCTCCACTGAATTGTAAATCAACACTAACTGGAAGTTCAGTACCAAATATTTCTGCTATACCTTTAGTAATGACGATTTTTAAAATCACCAGGAATGGGACTTCAACTCTCCATTCCAGGTTCTTAGGCACGCTGACTTTGATGGTATTTTTGGCATCTTTGCTGGCAGAAGAAAATTCAATATGCGCAGAATTATCGTTGCTAAAACCAGGAATAGCCGACATGATAATACCAACCAACTTCTAGGGAGTATCAATTGTTCTGATGGGTCAACAAATTTCTGTCGTTTTGCAAGTTGCCTTTAGATATCATGTATATGCAGGACAAACGATTTATTCAGGTGTACGGGTGTAGGACCTACTCCATAGAGATAGAGATGGGAGATGAAAACTGGAGACTACGACTAGTTGTAATAAATCCATTTATTTTACTCTAAATCCTAAATAATAACCAAGTTCCGTTTATATATACTGTTGTGAATTCAAATATTCTTAAAATCAAGTCTTTTCGGCTTGATTTTGGTTTCTTCATCTGTAAGTTTTATCAAAGTACGTTTCCCGGTACTCTTATTGAAGTATTCATTATGTGTGCTATAATCTACACTGCTGGTAGGAGAATTATCCAATAAATCACCACTGCTGTTGTTGTTCAGATCTTGTAAAAATGGATTTTCAAGGTTTATTTTAACTATATTTGCTGAGGATCCAGTCTCCCAGAAAGATTGGTAATCTTTAATATCGTTAGCGTCATCAGTACTGAAATGAATATTTTTTGACTTGGCATGCCAATTCCTGATGGTTGAATCGTCTATCAATTGTTTATTTGGAGTTTGTGGTGGTTGAATTTGTTTTTCAACTTTTTGTTGTTGTTGTTGAAGCTTTTTTGGCTTCGGTTTTGTTCTAGAAGGTGATTCCGGTTCATACAGTAAAAGGTTATTTAAAAGTTTGACATTGCCTTCATTCATGAACTTCAGTTTCATTTCCTCTAAATCTTCTTCTTCGTGGGCTATATCATCGAAAAAGCTGAATTCTAATTTAGGTGGAGGGTTCAATAATTTAATATTGGTAGTTGGATTGACTTTCCTACCTGACCCAACCGTGGAAGGAGCAGGAAGAATATGAGTGGATAAATGTGACATTTTACCAAAATTATCATCGAATTTTGTACTTGGTTGTTGTTCCCTTGTGATAATGTCATTACCTAAGTCCAAAACACGTCTTTTCCTTCTTGGAGATTTAAAAGGGGTCAATTCTGGAGAAACTGGAGCAAAGCCAAGGACTTGCATATTTTTAACTGGGGTCTGTAGAAATTTGGAAGATTGATTGTTGTGATTTTGACCGGGTTTAGACTTCCTAATACTCTTAGGGGTCATCAAAGAAGCCCCAAATCCATGTTGAGGAGTCTTGGGGGTTCTAGAGTTGGCAATTACAACTTCATTATTCTGCCTCTCCTTAGAGCGTGGGGGTGTCGAAGGACATGTAGACATTATTATTTGATTTCAATTGAAAATATTGATTATCACCAGAGATCAACTATCACTGGCTCTCTAGTAAATATGGTAATAGCAAGATGATAATTTTTTTCTAATCGATTCTGCTAGATGCCACTCTGCTCTACTGGCTTCGGGTCCTGCAACAAGATGGCTGGCTCTCAAGAAGAAAAAAGCTGGCTAATTTTTATTATTTTATTTTGAGACGCGAAGAATGAAAAAAAAAAAAAAAGGTTGCTAAGATAGAGATAAAGAGAAGCAGAGAGTAAATAAAAGATCTTTGAGTAAAGTGTATATTACGAGGCGTGTAAGGTGTATTGGTGTGTGTGTGTGTGTGTGTAAAGGGTATACTATTAGATGTTAAGTGGTGTCTTATGGTACAGGGAAGCCATAGGTATTCTGCGGTCTAATTGTAGATGGCAAGTGGGCCGTTAGAAAATAGTAACAATATAGATAATTTAATTTAGTATGGTCGCAACCTGTGCGCGTCTCAATTAGATGGATGGCAAGCAAGACTATGTAGGCCATAGCTCAATGAGACCCTGGACAGCACTTGTACAAGCGATGGATACCATTTGGGGAGCCAAAACTAACTAAAAGGGTAGTACTCGCTCATATAGAAGGGTTGAAATGTAGTCTTTTGGGAACGATACACTAATACATGGAAGCTTTGTTCTGCCAGCTGATATACTGTTTCCATCTAAGTACATACATGAGCGTACATACATACATACATACAGATATACAGATATAGATAAATACAGATATACAGATATACAGATTACGACATACATACACATTGTTTTTATTGGAACTGCAGTAAAGTCATGTCAAACCAAGTATAGTGAAGTAAGCAAGCTTCATCGATTACACTTTCAAAGTTAGACCCAGCTACCTTCTACCTTTTATTTCATAGTATGTTAATTATACTTGGGGGCTTCATTAACTATTATGTAACGCTGACGCAGTCTCACGATATGCTTCTCGATTAAACCGACCAAACCTTGAGTTTATTGATGGCTAATGAAACAGAAATTATGCTTTATATTATTTTAAATTCTATAGTCAGAACGGCCACTAAACTAATTATTCTAGCTAGAAGTTATCTTGATAAATACAGATTGGATTGCAATAAATCTTCCAAGTGACTCGATATATTACTGGAAGCAAAACCCCAATTCAGTAATGCGCTTTTTGTTAAAAAAATAATATAGCAGGAACCACATACGACCCATCTTAAAAAATAAAGCGGGAGAGCCTCTCGCGCTACCAAGGTAAAGGAAGTTTTGAAGCTCGAAAAATACGGCTGTTTCCAGTTTTAATCAGTATTAATCGTTTTATGTCAATGTAAATATTTACGTATGTATCTACGTATTTATCGATCTTGTGCTCAGTATCCAACTTTAATAGCTTAATATATAATCTTTAAAATTTGATAATAATACTCTACTAATATCAATGTTAATTATTTATTTTTATTTTTATCTTCGGCAAATGTTAATATCTCTCTCTTCTTCCAATTTATCGTACATTAGTCTATCTCGATTATCTTTATTATTATTATAATAATAATAATAATCATAATAATAATAATTTATATATTTTTTTGCTTTTGATAAATTATAAACGTTATTTTATTTCGATGTGTTACTAGCAATATTATTTTGCTTCTGATAGTGATGTCTTCTTAGCGTTATATTTGCTTCTACTAGATAGTCTTTAGCCAGTGGTAGGAGTTCGATAAGCAATATTTTTAGCATGGAAGGTAGCAAACGCACCCAAAAAAAAAAAAAAAGATCAAAAAAATCAAAGAAAAATACTGAACTAGTCGTCTATTTCTTTCTTGGGTCTCTAGGTAATCGATTGTTCTTCAACCAGGACAAATGACTCTGACTCTTTCGATAAAGAACATATAGATTGGAAAAGATAAAGACGAACATTGTAAAACAGGAAAGTAAAAGAAGACAAAGCAAATAAAAAATAAAAAAGTGAAATGAAATATGTAATTATGGGCCACAGATAATTTCAAGCTCATAGTCAAGATCCTTCCTATTAGCTTAACAGTTTTGCTAAAGATTTCCGAATTACCTACACAAAGTATTAGTGTAGATAAAGTCTTTTTTTTATTTATTTATTATTTATTATTTAATATTTATTAAATTGCTTTCTTTTATTTTCTATTATTTTTTATGACTTTCATTTATATTTTATTTTCATTTATTTGATTATATTTTTATTTTTGATTAAATTTAAATTGTTTATTCAGGCTTTTTAGCTCGTCCAACTTTGCCAGTTACTTTTTTGTATTTCCAGTGACTTCCAGCTTTTCCAGCTCTTCCAGCTCTTCCGATCCTTAACCAGATATATAGAGAAATAATTCAAACCCAGTAAAATAACCCAATAATAATGGTAAAAGAACGAACTATCTCTTTCTTCCAGCACTTCTTTTTAAACCTTCGACACCCGTCGTGCTTGTTACCTATTACCTTTATTTATTTTTTATCTTGACCACTTCGATAACAAAGCTGCTTCACTTTCTCTTTTTTATTTTTGAAAATTATTATTTTTGGTTTTACTCTTATTTTAATTCGAATTACTTGAAATTAGCTTCAATTAAATTTTGAAATTTACTTATTTGGAATTTTGTATTGCAAATTTTTGTAAGCTTTTTAACCATTTATTACCATATTGAACAATATTCGCAATTAACTTTTTTATTTATTTTGACGCTTGTTAATTTTCTTAATTGTTGTTTAATTAATTTTTATTTGCGAATTCCTCAAATTCAGCTGAGTTTTAGCTCAATCAATACTGACGCCGTTGCCTTCTGTATAAACAGAAAAAACAAAAAAAAATAAAAATTATAATCAATTTTGTACCACCAAAGATTTTGAGAATTTATCACAAGGAAAAATTTGGAAGTGTTTCGGAAATCTTGTCAACATTTAGAACAAACCCTACGAGTCAGGACACGCAGACTAGTATTAACTGCCCTAGTTGCAATTTGCCAACCCCCTAAACCCCCTTGAATACCTTTTTTTGTTTATTGGAGAAAGTGAAGGTGGAAGTGAGCTACTATTGTGTATCAATTTGAGAGCCCAAATAACTTCCGTATCCTTTTTTTATTGCTTTCTCCCTCACTGAAAACAAACAAGAGAAGAGCTATCTCCGCCACCACCCCCTAAGTCCAAAAGTCTTTCCTTCCTTGTTCTTCCGTCCCACCCCATTGGAACCCAGTGGTATATTGCAAGTAATTGTTAATTCAACAAGCTTTTTTACGTATTGAAAGTTAACAATTCCTCCTCCCCACTTACTCACCCCCCCCAAGTAGTGGATATTTATTGAACCAAGTTTGCAACTTGCAACTGTTAGGTTTTCCATTTTTTTAGTTCCTACTCCTCCTGCCAATTCTCCTCAATTGCAGTGGGGTTTCAATTCTGTATTATTTATTCACTTATCACCTGAATTAAGTTTTATTTATTAGTACAAACCCTTCAACACCTATAATAGTAATAATAGTAATAATAATAAGAAAGAAGAGGTAATGAGTAAATTGATGTCCTTATTGTGCTGTTCGGTGGATTCAACAGATGATGCCGCTGACCGATACGCTGCTAGAAAGCAAACATCTCCTGACCGTTCTTCAGTTAGAAGAACGTTATCTCAAGCCCAAAGTACAGAAGTAAAGCTTCAACAAAAGACTTCTTCAACTGATGCTTCCAAGGATAATAGCAAGCCAACCACCAATAAAAATGCTATTGGTACTACTAAACCTTCCGCCGCTAAAGATAAAACTGATTCCTTAGATGAAGATAATTCGGTGAATGAAACTGCTACAATCACTAATAATGACGGTAGTAACGATACTCATCATGCTAATTCAATGAATGGAAATCATGGTAATACCACCGCCACCACTACTAAGAAATCTACTTTAGAACCTTCCGCTAATTCACATTCAAATTCAAAATCAAAATCTACTAATGATGATGATGCACATCATCAAAATAATAATAAATCTCCCAGTAATAATAGAACACAAACTGAAAACAACACAAGCACTACGAAATCTAGTAACACCACCACTAGTAGTAGTACATCTAATGGTGGTGGCCAAGTGAATTCCGGTGATATAATTACTAGTGTAAGTCCCGATCAACCATTAGGAAACCTTGTTTATGAAGACAATAATGAGATGTTGGATTTAACCAAAATTCAAGATGGCCAATCATTTGACCCGGAAACTGGATTTCTTCTTGGTAAAAAAGATACAAAACGTTTTGGTAATAAAAAATGTCTTATATTGGATCTTGATGAAACACTTGTGCATTCATCATTTAAATACTTGAGAATTGCCGATTTTGTTATTCCAGTTCAAATTGATAACCAGGTCCACCATGTTTATGTGATCAAGAGACCAGGGGTTGATGAATTTTTGGAAAAAGTAGGTAAATGGTTTGAAGTGGTTGTTTTCACTGCGTCAGTGCTGAAATATGGTCATCCATTGTTAGATAAATTGGATATCCATAATTCAGTACATCATAGATTATTTAGAGATTCATGTTATAATTATCAAGGGAATTTTATTAAGAATTTGTCACAAATTGGAAGACCATTAGCAGATTCCATCATTATTGATAATTCCCCAGCATCATATTTCTTCCATCCTCAGCATTCTATTCCTATTTCAAGTTGGTTTAGTGATACACATGATAACGAATTACTTGATTTATTACCATTTTTGGAAGATATTTCCAAATCAAATGTCGATGATGTTGGATTAGTATTGGATATTTCAATGTAAAAGAAGGAATGAAAGAAGCAGAAGAAGAAAAAGCAAAAATAAAAAAAAAATAAAGAATGAAAGAGAGAAAGAAAGAGAGGAGAAACGATTCACATTATGTTAATTAAAAGAACCAGCAAGCAAGCAATATATTGGTTGTAATGAAAGTTTTGAAACAAACAAAAATAATATAATATAAAATGAAACGGAAAGAATTGAAATTAATAAGATAGCCTAAGATAGCTTAGATTGCTCAGATAGATGGGTTATTAGAAAGAAAAGTGAAAAAAAAAAGAACGAACCACAGGTATCAAACTCAATATAACCATATTTTAATCTTTAATCCATTTCAATTAAAGTCATAGAGTTTATCCAGTATTATATATTTACTAGACGGATTGGATAAGCAGGTTGGACTGATTACATTTCCACGACAGTATCCGAAGTATTCATAAGCTGGGCTTATGTCATTGCTGAATTAACACAACGTGCCAGCCTCTGAGGCATCAATAATATAATAATATAATAATTAATACACCCAGTAGTATCTCTCTATACACCAGTATCTATAATCTCACCCAGTAGTATCAATAATCTCTATAAATAGTACCTCTCTATATCCCCATTACCTGTATACATACATACACCCCAAATATACATAAATTTCTATATATACTCTATTCTGTAGGCTTATCGCTGCTCGCACCTTTTTTTGGTGTGTGTAAAAATGCGATGAGTTGAAAAATAAAAATACTGAATTTCTTAATTAGCACAGGGCATCTCTTGAATCTACAAGAAACCTCCAGACAAGATGAAGATTAAAACTGTTAATAGATCTTCAGACACGTATGTGCCTGTTAGAAACACCCAGGAATCGTCGCTTCCTAGAAATTTGAACCCAGCATTGCATCCTTTTGAACGGGCCAGAGAATACACCAAGGCATTAACTGCGACTAAAATGGAAAGAATGTTTGCCCAGCCATTTGTGGGCCAGCTTGGTAATGGACACAGAGATGGTGTTTATAGTATAGCTAGAAACTTTAAGACAACCAATCAAATAGCCACTGGTTCAGGTGATGGTGTGATCAAATATTGGAATATGACTCTGAGAGATGAAGAAGTATCGTTTAAGGCCCATTATGGTTTAGTAAGTGGATTATGTGTTACTCCAAATAGTGCACAAATGTTATCTTGTGGTGATGATAAAACCGTTAAACTTTGGTCAGTTAACACTGACGACTTCGATGGGAGTCAATCTAAAGCTAAAGGAGATGAAGAAGTGTACACTAATAATAATAAAAGAAATAAGGGAAATGGTAATGCTCTTGTTAAGACCTTTTTAGGTGAACATGCATTTAAAGGTATAGATCATCATCAAGAATCTGATATGTTTGTCACTGGTGGTGCTACTATTCAACTTTGGGATATTAATAGATCGCAATATATCTCTGATTTATCATGGGGTGCCGATAATATTAATACTGTTAAATTCAATAGAACCCAAACCAATATCATTGCATCTGCTGGTTCTGATAATTCAATTGTATTATACGATGTTCGTACCAATTCTCCAATTCAAAAAGTTATTACTAGTTTAAGAACAAATTCGATTTCTTGGAATCCAATGGAAGCCTTTAATTTTGCATCTGCTAGTGAAGATCATAACGCTTATTTATGGGATATGAGGAAACTTGAAAAATCTCTTAATATTTATAAAGATCATGTTGCTGCAGTTATGGACGTTGATTTTTCACCTACTGGTGAAGAATTAGTCACTGGTTCTTACGATAAAACCATTAGAATTTTCAAAGCAAGAGATGGTCATCTGAGAGATATATATCATACCAAGAGAATGCAAAAAGTTTTCTGTGTTAAATTCACCACTGATTCTCGTTATATATTGAGTGGTTCTGATGATTCTAATGTAAGACTTTGGAGAACAAAGGCTTCCGATAGATCTAATATTAAATCAGCAAGACAAAGAGCCAAGCTTGAATACGATGAAGCTTTAAAAGAAAAATTCAAGTTTATGCCGGAAATTAGACGTATCAGTAAGCATCGTCATGTTCCAATTGTGGTAAAGAAGGCCGCTGAGATTAAGAGAGTAGAAACTGATGCATTAAAGAAGAGACAAGATAACGAAAGAAAACATTCTAAACCAGGTAGTAAACCGTTTGTTCTGGAAAGAGAAAAGCACGTGAGAGGGGTAGCACTCAAGGAGTAAACGTTTATAGTATAAAAACATATACAATAATATCATATACAAGAATACCATATACTATTGTAATAGTCATACCTTTACAAAGCCATACATTTAGTGTGCAGCCGTAAATACCGAAGGTAATACGCAATTGACCAAAACTGCGGCTACCGCCAGTATAATTTATGCCTAATGGGAAACAGGTGACTCGATAGTAATATAATATAATATAATATAATAATATAAAATGATATAAAATGATATAAAATGAATAAAAAGAAAAAGCCACGCACTCGCTGAAGACTCCACTCCACTACTTCCTCTTTTATTTTTAAGCTTACACTTCAATTACACTACAGTTACACTACAGTGCAAAATATCGTGATTATTTTGACACATCACGAGAGACTTTCCCTTGCTATCCGAGAGGTAGAGAAACCTAAGTTTAAGCTGCGACAATGTAAATTCAGATAGTCAATAAAGTTTCTTTATTTTCATCATTTATTGTCCATTTTCGTTCCATTATTTTCATTGTGACTACTCTATATTTTACCTTTCAGCTTTCGTGTACGCTTGTCCGTTTATTTTGATTTCTATTCATTTCTCTTCATTTCCTCCACGATTTATTTTATTTTATTTTCATTCTTTCATTTCTTTCATTTCTATTATTTATTTTTACATTTTTTTTATTTATTCCCTTACTCTAGCCGTGACATATCCAGAGACCACTTTTTAGTAGCAAACTTCCTATTGCTTGAGACCTCAAAGTAGCCCCACCCAAAAAAATGCACACAACACAGCACACCTTGAAGGAGTTTTCTTCATTTAAATTTGAAAATTCTTCTTATTAGACAGAAATAACACTTCATCTGATCATGCTATCAACCTATACCACCTCTTTCCGGCCCTTCCCTTCATGTTCTTCCTCCTCTCTCTTGTAGTCACACCCCTTTTTGGTGTTCGCCTAATGCCAAAAAAAAAAAATATTAATAAAATAAATAGCGTAAAAAAAAATCAAGCCAAAATAAAAAAAAAAATTCTTTTATTTCCTCCTTCCCGATTTTTTTGATATTTTCATGAGTATTAATTGGTTGAAACGAAACAGCATAAGAATAGGCTCCAGAAGTTTAAGTTTTGAGATATACCACCAATTCTACACCGTAATCCAGATATCCCTTTAAACTGTTCTAAAGGGATAAAAACGTAATTCTACTTAACAAACCAGCCTGATACTTGGCAACCAACACCTCCAGTCACCCAACAGTTCTCAATCGATTGCCCCATATATCTCGCTCTATTTGATATATTACCTGTTAATATCATTATTTTAATTCAATTTACACGAATCTAGTAGTATTCAGCGCTGTTAACACATATACAAACTTCATTAATACATCCATATAATATAGAAATAATAATTTATTATTAATCATGCCAGATAAACATAAATTAAAGCTATTTGGCCATTTTAAGCATGGACAAGAAGAAAACCTTGAACAGTCAACTTCAAATCCTCCTTCAAACCCAAATGCAAATGCCAGTCAAGGAAGAAAGTTTCTTGGGTTTCATATTGGTAAACATGATTCACAAGATTCACTTTCTTCGCCAACTTTGACCAATTCTTCAGATCATCATGATAACCATCATGTTAATAAAACCGAAAGATCTCCAATTGTTGGATCTACCTCTGCTGGGAACTTGAATGCAAGTACCGTTGGTGGAGGTGATGAAATAAACAAATCTTCTATGGTTGATTTGAAAAGATTCTTCAAACCAACCAAGAAGAATTCAACTTCAAGGAAAGATGGTCAATATTCAAATAATATTCATACTCCTCCACCATTAGCTAATGGTAATTTATCAGCAACTAATACGAACAATACTCTGCTTCAACATAAAGATCAATCATCAACTTCTTTAGCAAATTTAATTAATCAAACTTCTACTCAATTATTAAATCAATCATCTCATAGTAATTCTCATCTGAATAAAGATCCGTTCACTGATGAAGAATCTCCTTTGGTACAGAAATATGGTAAATTAGATAAAGAATTAGGAAGTGGTGCTGGTGGTTCAGTTAGATTAATTATTCGTCCTTCTGATTTGAAAACATTTGCAGTTAAAGAATTCCGTCCTAGAAGAGCTGCAGAATCTCTTAAAGATTATACTAGAAAATGTACTGCCGAATATTGTATTGGTTCAACTCTTAAGCATCCGAATATTATCAAGACAATTGATATTATTCATGAAAATAATCGTTATTATGAAATTATGGAATTTGCTCCAATAGATTTCTTTACTGTAGTCATGAGTGGAGAAATGACTAGACAAGAAATTAATTGTTGTCTTAAACAAATCTTAGAAGGGGTTAAATATTTGCATGATTTAGGTTTAGCTCATCGTGATTTGAAGTTAGATAATTGTGTATTGACTCAAGATGGTATCTTGAAGATTATTGATTTTGGTTCGGCAGTTATTTTCAAATATCCTTATGACCCAGTAACTTCTAAAGATGGGGCTCATCCTTGTCATGGGATTGTTGGTTCTGATCCTTATTTAGCTCCTGAAGTATTAAAATCACCAAATTCTTATCTTCCTCTGCCAGTTGATTTATGGTCAATTGCAATCATTTATTGTTGTATGACTTTAAAAAGATTCCCATGGAAAATACCAAACCCTGAAAAGGATAATAGTTTTAAATTATATGCAATGGAAGATGATAATTGGCATGATTATAATATAAGTAATGAATGTCATAAACTTTTACTTCAACAAAGAAAATTCAAAAATTTATTAGCAAGACTGAATAAGAAAAGAAAACAAATGGATGAACTCGCTGAGCGTGTTGACGAAGAAATGAAGACTGAAAATGATCCTAGTACTCCAACTGAAGGATCATCCCCATCTCCATTCCTTGGCAGTGGTGGTGGTGCTAATGGTGAAGAAAGTAAGATGGATGAAAATGAAATCAAGGATGAAGACATATCACAACAACAACAACAATCATCATCAGTAGATAAGCTTAAGCAAAAGGAAAGAGTAACTGCTTCTGAAATTTTAACTGATGAACAAGTTGAAGAAATCAATCGTCAACTTCAAGCAATTGATTTCAAATTGGAAGAATATGAAAAGACTAAATCGGAAAAGAAAGCACAATTTCTTGAACGTAGACAAAATCTGTCATCTCCTGTTCCTCCAAGTCCAGAAGGTAATCAAGATGATAGTAAAAAGAAATCTACTCATAAACAAATCCATGGTCCTTACAGATTGATGAGATTATTACCTCATGCATCTCGTCCTGTAATTTCTAGAATGCTTGAAATAGATCCTAAAAAGCGTGCTACCATGAATGAGATAATGAAAGATGAATGGATTTCTGAAATCAAGTGTTGTACTTTGAAACCTAAGCCACTTGGTGATGATGAAGATGAAGATGAAGAAGACCTTTTAATTAGAGGATATCCACCTCACAGTCATACTATTGTTCAAGGGAGTGCAGATGATGCAGAAGATCATTGAAGCATATAGTGAAGACAAAAGAAATAAGCAACAAGCAATAAGCATATTGTTTTTTTTTTTTTAGTATTAATCGGGCTTTGGAAGAGATAGGTTATACAGTATAATATATAGCATAATATAATATTTTTTATCAAAAACCAGTCTGATGGACTCCTAAATGGATTCCTAAATCGTAATATTTATTTGGTAGAACTCGTTATTTTCGTTTATCAGCTTTTGCTCAGCTTTCGCTCATTTCTTTCCCTTTTGGAATTCTCAATTTCCGATAAGTCCAAAAAGGCAAAACGAATAAAAATCGAGTAGAAATTGCTTATCGATAACAATGCCTCAACCTCCTATTCATAACCTTCAACAGAGTCTCAAAGTTGCGTTGAAGACATCTATTAGCAAACTTCAATTTGTACAAGAAAAGAAAACTGCACTTGCCAAGCAACAAAGAAGAGTATTGGCCGATTTATTGAAACAAGGTAAGGAATCCAGTGCTACTATAAAAGTTGAAAATATTATAAGAGATGATATCTACGTTGAATTATTAGAATACTTGGAACTCTATTGTGAACTTCTTTTAGCTAGATTACTTTTGATAACTGACGTTAAGAGAACTGTATGTGATGAAAGTTTGAAAGAAGCAGTAGAATCCATTATCTTTTCTGCCCCACACGCTGAATTAAGAGAAATCTTGGTAGTCAAGGATCTCTTGATCCATAAATATGGACTTGAATTTGGTAAAGAGGCCACAGAAAACACTCAAAATATAGTTCCTGAGAAGATCGTGAAAAGATGTATCTTTGAACCACCAACGGAAACATTGAAAAGATTGTATTTATCGGAGATTGCCAAAACTTACAAAGCCCCATACTCATACTTAGAAGATAGCGATGAAGAAAAAGAAAAAGAAGAAGAGCTGACTAAAAGCGATAACGACGACGATGACGATTCTCCTAGTGGTGGAGTGAAGGTGGCAATTACCGAGGATCCATTGACTACTTCAACAGGCTCTGCCAAAACTACTCCTGCAACCTCCTCTAAGAAGAGTGCCCAGGATGAGTTTGATGCTCTTAAAGCTAGATTTGCTGCATTGAAGGGCAATTGATTAGTGGATATAAATGAATTAAGATCCATAATTATTAGACGATTTCAAGATACAACAGTAGAGAAACTCTTCTTATTCAATCTTCTCTATAATATGATTCTCTATATTATCATATCATATCATATTATTTATATTATATTATATTACATCATATTATTTATATTATATTATACTACATTATTTTAACTATATTTTATGTTGTTAATAATAATGTAACCATAAAGAGGCTCCTGCTATTAATCGCCTCTACTTTAGTACACCCAATTCACCAATTCACACAGCTCGTACTATCTTTCATACCATTTATGTACACTTTATATACACTTTCTATTGCCATTTCTATTGCATTTTCTGGTACTGTTTGGATTCACTTTGATCAGTTTGATTGTATTTTTATTTTTATTTTTTATTTTTTGCCTATTATATATTTGTTTGATTTTCTGTTTTGGTTTGTCTAGTACACATGTCTTTGCTACCTGAAAGGCAGAGAACAGAGCTTAACAAGGCTGTTTTACAGTATCTAGAACCCCTTATAGATGACGAAGAGACATTGGAGAAATTGTCGGGTGTATTGAATATACAATTGGCAACCGTCCATGGAGACGATATCATATCGAATTACCTCGAAAAGAAATGGTCAACAGTGCTTCGATTACAGAAAAAGATCCTTGATTTGGAAACAGAATTGACTTCGGTGAAAGAGATCTTGGAATCTAAACCTGTAGAGGCAAGTCCACAATTGAATTCCAATGGAAAAATTGACTGGATCCCACAAATGATTTCAAACACCATTATGACTCAATCACTTCAAAGAATATCTGCATTACAAATCCATCCAAATATACCAGAAATATTCTGTGGATGTTCCGATGGTTCATTAATTGCTTGGAATATGATTTCTGATAATTATCAATCAGGAATACCGGATAAAACGATAAGAGCTCATACTCGTAGTATTAATAGAATGCAAGTATCTCCAACAACAGTTACTTTAAACAATCAAAATAATTCCAAAGAATATTTATTGGCCACTTGCTCTGCAGATTTATCAATAAAATTATGGAATATTTCAACTTATCAGCATGTGGGGACGCTTTCAGGTCATGATCATACTGTTTCTTCAGTAGCGTATTCCACTTCAAAACCAGATATTCTTTACTCGGTTTCTCGTGATAAGACTATAAGGATATGGGATATCGTCAAGGGGATTTGCATTAAATCTTTTGTAGGTCATAGTGATTGGGTTAGAGATATTGATGTTATTTCTCATGAAAAAATCAATTCAAATTCAAATTCAAATTCAAATGGTGGTGAATCTATTGCTTCTTCAGAAAATAAACTTGGTGATTTTATTCTCACATGTTCAAATGATTTATCAGTTAGGCTTCTGCATGCTGATTCTGGTACTGGATTAGCTTTACTTATAGGTCATACCCATGTCGTTGAAAGAGTTAAGTTCTTACCACTTATTTCTAACTTTATATTGGACAAGATTTTACTTGAAAACACCGACGCATTCCCATCTATTTCAAAAGATATTATCGAAAACAAGACTTATGAGACTACTTTAGGTTATAAGTATTGTGTGACTGGAGGTAGAGATAATCTTTTAAAGCTTTGGCTACTTCCTATGCCAATTTTACGACCAAATAGAGCCCCTCAACCTTCCACTCAAAATAGCTCTCAAGGTTGGCATATAGCAGATATGATCGGTCACCTGTCATGGGTCAAATCGATTTGGATTCATCCAAACGGCAAGTACATATATAGTGCTGGTGATGATAAAACCATAAAAATATGGGATCTTTCTACTTTATCATCAGGACGTATTCTTTGTGTTCGAACTCTTAATGGACATGATGGGTTTGTGAATGATATAGCGATGGCTCCAATCCCAAATACGGGTGGTTCTGAGCCAGTCATAACCAATGAAGAGGATTACACCAAGAGATTGACTGAGATAGAGAGCTCTTTGAGGGGGATATTTGTATCAGGAGGTGTAGATAACACTATTAGAGTATGGTCATGAATAAAAAAAAGAATTCTACAGTTTATTGGATTAATAGGTTGGTGATAACTATTTCTAGAATTACTAAGATGAGACTAAAATGAGTCCAGTCGGTTCTAGTTAAATAGTCTTGTATTATATATGTATAATAAAAAAGTATGTTAGACATCCTTAACAATGTATTCTTCAGGTGCTCTTTGAGCCCATTCAGTCCAACTTCCATCATAGACCCGAATGTTGACATTGGCTTGTATAACGGATTCAATGGCTACTCTTAATATCACTGCAGTGACTCCAGTACCACACATCACAATGATTCCATTTGGCTTATCGAATGGCTTTGTGAAATCAATGCCATAATCATCTTTGAATAATTGAATTAATTGATCTTTGGATTTAAAACTTTTATCTTCGTTTAAAACTTTTGTAAATGGTAAATTCAACGCTGAAGGAATATGGCCCGACAGTAAACCCGGTCTTGGTTCTGGAGATTCACCAGTGAATCTATCGTTAGAACGAGCATCAAAAACAGTATAATTTTTCAGTAATTGACCTAACTCAACTAATTCTAAAAGCTCTTCATATTCAATTACTTGTTGTTTATATCGATCTTTAGCAACTTCATCCGGAATTGGACAATAAGTATTAGCATCAGAAGTAGTGACAAGGTTAGTACCAAATTCTTCAGCCTTCAAATTATCAGTAGGGTATGACAGATTTTTATATTCATTGAAATTGTCTAAAAGGTATACGTTTTCATGTCCAAATAATGATAAAGTCCAAGCAGCACGTGGAGAAGAAAAATTAGTACCTCTATCATAGACTACCAATTTATCATCATTTCTTACGCCCAATTCACCCAATGATTTCTTGAAAAACCCATATTCAGGTAACATATGTGGATATTTAGACCCTTTAAGGGCAATTGCATCTAAATCGAAAAAAGCAGCATGTGGAAGTCTTTCATCTTCGTATTGCTTTTTAGCGTCTAAATTAACGTTGGGCATATACCAAGTAGCATCAATTGGAATCACTCTAGACTTAGGGGTATGACTCAGAAGCAACGCTCTATAGCCCCTTGGTGAAATAACAAGAAGGTTTCTACTCATTTGGATATCGTCCCTATACAGTTTTTATAATTGTAATCAAATTTCTAAACTAAACTTCGAATTACTAATTTCTGGCTTTATTAATCTTGCATGAATGAGGCTCATCAATTGACGTAACATTTCCGATCGGAGTGGAGAAGCCCCAGAAACTGCGGCCATCTTCGTGGGCAAGATAGACTTTGGTAGTCGAGATAAGTATATAGTGGTCAGCCATTATTTGACTCCTCAGCTAAGACTCTTTACCAGCTATAACTCTTATCCCTTGTTTGCTTCATTTATTTTGTGCTTATCTAATGTAAGATACTGATTAGCATTGGCTTGGAACTGTTCCAAAATCCGTGTGGGGAAGGCTTCTAATGCGTTTGCCTAGAAAAAATACTAACGTGCTTCGCCTGTCCCACTGTATAGGAGCTTCAGTTCCACTCCTACCTAGAGGCCAGTGTAACTCCAATTCTCTAGGGCATCCGATATAATATATAGAGAATGTAATTTACAAAAGAATACTTCTTTCTATTCCTTTTCTTCTAAATTTATATACATTTATATAGTTTATATAGTTTTATATAGTGTTCATTTAAACATAGATTCTCCAAATCTTGAAGTTTCAATGTTCATAAGTTCTCTCATAAGCATGGTAGCATAACTACTAGTTTCCAAGTCAATTGAAAATGTGACTGCGGTTTTGATTTCTTTACCTTCTTCTAAAACTGGCTCTATAAATCTTTCCTTGGATTCTTCATATTCTTCACCATTGGCTTCTCTTTCCTTTTTCATATGTAACAATTCCAAATCAGAACGAACCAATGGATCAGTATCGTTGGTATATTTAACAATTCTATGGCTGACATTGGTGGCTCTTGAAATGACATTTCTATAGGACCCAGCCAAGGAGAAATCTCTTACTTTACGTTCCATCAGATGTGGATTCAATCCATCTTGTTCCATGACACGAACGTATTCTTCTTCAATTTCTTTGATTGCTGGGTATTTGATATCAAAACCAGGTTGAGGTAACACGATATCATAGATGGAATACTTGCCGCTTTCAATATCTTCTGAAGTTAAAGGTCTTGCACGAATAAACATATCTTCAGCTACATCTTCTTCAAAATTGTCTTCTGAGACAATTTTAGCTTCTTCTTTATCCATAATAACCAAATCACCTACGACTGGCTTCAACCCGAATAATTCAATTCTCTTGGATGCAATCATATTCCAAACATATGATTGATAAGCGTGGACGTACATCATTCTCAAGTTTCTTGGAATGGATTGAATGGCCTTAAAGTAAACATCTTTATTATATTTAAGTTTTCCATCTTCACCTTCAATTTGCTTTTCTTTTTCAAAAGATTTCAATAAGCAACTTTCAGCGACACATTGTTTTGGCATTAATAATCTGGCTTGCTTAGCGTCTCTAGTACTAACCCATGTTTTTCTAGCTTCAACAGATTCTGGAACTACAACTTCTTGGTTTGACAAGAGAATTTCTGCTGCTTGTTCCCAATCACTCTTCAATAACTGAATACCAATATGGTGGGTTGGAATTGAAAATGATCCAAATCTTTGCATACCGTAGTAATTGATGAAACCTTTAGTTTCTAAAGATTCAAAAGCCTTAGTGACAACTTCATCTATGTTTGCCTCTGGGTCAGTTGGTTTCAAATCACGAACAGTAATCATGAATTTATTACCTTTCAAAGCACCCAAGGATAATGGTTCATTTTCATAGGCAAACCCACCTAAAATAGAACCACGTAAACCTTTATTCAAAGAGGTGACTCTTTGAACAACAGCCTTTTCAATGGAAAATCTTTGACAAGTAATACCACGACGATCCTTGGTACCAGCGTATCTGATAGCCTTTGGTGGGATTCTTAAAAATCTTACAAGAGTATTAGCAACTTCCATAGTTTCTCTATTTTCCTTATAAACAGTGAAATGTAAATAATTCTTGTATGGACCTAATCCATAATTGATTTCACCATTTTCACCTACAATATCATCGGTAGGACGAGGCCCTCTAACATTATTTCTTGATTTTTCAGTTCTTAAAGTGATTCCAATAGTAGAATCACCCATAGTTAAAGTATCAAGTTTATTTTGGAAAGCTTCTCTAAATAAAAGATGTAATTCAGTACGATTCTTCTTATCTTCAAATTTAGTAGTAGTATTACATTTCCCACCATTAGTAAATAAATTTTCAATTTCATTTAATTCTTGTTCACTGATCAATTTAAGAAGTTTCAATTTATTTTCCTCACTCAATTCATATTTTGGAGTTTCAGATGCCAATTCAAGTTGTTTAGCTTCCTTTTCTTTCTTAATTTGTTCAATTTCTTCTGGAGTCTTATTTTGTAATTCGGCTCTTTCTTGTCTTCTTTGTTCAGCTTTCTTTTCTTTTTTACTTTTACCAAGGTTAACTCCTTCATCGTTCAAATGAACAACTTGACCTTTAAGATCAATTTCGTTAACCAAAAAATCAGAGTATCTTTGCTTGATAGTACCATAGAATGCACCTCTGGCTTCATTCAAAAACACAGTGATCCCTACGTCTTCTTCTTGCGCAGTTTTAGATACTCTGGATTGTTTCAATCCTTCTACAACCGCCAAAGTGGTCGCTTGACGCTTAAGTCCTCGATTCAGTTCTGCCATTTTCCTTATTACCCTACTGATTGGCTTTAACTTCATCGCAGTTTTTCATACTCATCGATTTTCACTTGTGTACTCGCTATTTTTTTTTTTTTTTTGGATATTATTTTCTCCAGATGGCTGCATTTGACTTTGCGGCTGCAACCCCCAGTAAAAAAATAAAATAAAAATAAAAAGACATAAGAGAAGAAGATATAGAAATACCACAGAGAAGTAGAGGTGGTGTGGTTTATAATTTGACCAATTGCTTTTTTTTTAATTGCTTTATATTGACTAAACTTGCTACTAGACTTGGCTATTAATGATGTTCAGGAAAGTTGCTGAGACATTTCGTCAGAAGTCAGACTGGCTTAAGGATGCAGGTGATAACACTAACACAGTCTTACGCAAGCACAAACAAGGCTACTTGCAACCCAGTAACGATAACGAATCCAATACTTTGAAGAATAATAGTAACAAAAGTATCAATAGTGTTCATGAAAAAACATCTAAGAAGGAATATCTCTCGTTATCTGAACGGTTGCTCAGAAGTTACCCCACAGTAGCAGAGAAGCATGCTAATCAACATGCCCATTCTTTAAAGATCCAGGTTGGGGAAGATGCAAAGAGAATCCAAGAGAATAGGAAAATTGTTATATTAGAAGCTATCCCCAAACAAGTCACAATTGAGCACTTGATGGATAAAATAGCTGGTGGGCCTTTGGAAAGTATATTAACCAATTATAAAGATAGTCGGGTTGGAAACAATGTGACCTCATGTGAAATCCATTTTTTGGAAGCTAAGGATGCTGCTCATTTCTTCAAATTTGCCAGTACCCCAAATTCTTTAATCGTTTTAGGTTCAAGTATCAAGGCCAAATGGGCTACAGAGTCAAATTCAGATTCGTACAGTGCTGCCAAAAATATTTCCAGTTCTTTACAACACGAGATCGATGATTGGGGTGCAAGAAGAAGTATCACATTCAACAAGGAACTTGATAAAAACCACGAGAAAGACAAAGACAAGTCCGTGCAACGACTTCTGCATACTCCGAAGAAGAAAGCACAGTTCCCCGATGCACCAAGCCAATATAACAACCTTATTGATATAGTTCGAATTAGAGAAGAAATCTCTTCATTTGGTGAAATTATCGATATTTTACCGTCTCTTTCGAGGAAGTTATCTTTTACAGTTATTTTCAGTGACGTAAGATCGGCAATTGTAGTGAAAAAAACATGTGAAACTCCCAACTCGGCCTTGAATAAGTACTTTAGAGGTTGGAAATTATGGTATGCACCTGATCCAACCGACCGACCTTGCCCACAATCTTAGAACACAAGAATACAAGAATAATAGAATAATACCTAAGAATAATATATCGACTTAAGAGAATAATATATAACGACTTAAAAGAATAATATATAAGAATAATATAAAACATAAAACACATAATAAATAACATAATAGAAAAATAAAGTAAGCTTAGTTCTACATAAACTTATACTCCTGCGTTCGCCTCCTAATCTGAAACGTTCACTTGTCTACCTGGTGACCGCTTCCCTGATACTCACCCGGTTGTTTGCTCTCCAGGGACGCGCTCTTGTGTTTCAGTCTATACAAAGCAAATTTCCCTTCACTTAGTGCCAAACACTCTCGGTTAACGCTCACTTTTCCTGATTTGGTTGCGGTCAACAACAACACGCCTGTATGTAAACAACATTTTATCCGTTTTCTGTATCTTTTTTGTAATATTTATTTTACGTTTAATATTTGCTTCTTGAATCAATTGCAGAGTAAACTTGCCCCCGAGTTCCCACAAAGTCGACGGTTTACAGCTAGGTTGATCCCCATACTACCTTTAAACACACTCGATACCCGACACCTTCCTTCCTTGTGAACGCGGAATTTGCTTAGATTTGCGGCCCCCCACACCCATTCAATTCGTTGGCTAGCTTTTGTTTTTTTTTTTTTCGCTTCACTTTATTTTACATTATTTTTTATTTTTGTTTTTTTTTTGAAACCTTAGAAATTCAATTCAGGTATCAATTTAAAGGAAAAAAGCCAGCCGTAACATATATAAAAAAAAACCCTTGCTAGATGTCGTTTCAGAAAACGCCGTTGCGAAACAGATATTCGACAAGTAACCTCAATGGCTCAACTGCTCCTACTACTCCAGCCAGATTGAGCCGATCCAGTTCTTCCGCTTCAAATCTGGATTTCCGTGGCCAACTGAAAATCCCTGATCTCAGAAGACCACCGTCTTCACGTGGATTCCGTAGTACTTCCCCTATCCATTCTAGTAGACCTGGATCAGCTATGGGGAATTCAAGCAGTGGTAGCAGGCCTACAACTCCTTCAATGCAAAGAATAGATCCATATACTGGTACCATTACTGTTTCCATTAGACCAAATCCACATTCTTTAAATCCAAATTTCCCTTCTCCATGGACCCTTGATCCATATTCTAATTCTATCGGTAATCATCAAGATCAATCGTCCTTTAATTTTGATAACGTTTTCCTGTCTTCACCAGATACTCAAAACTATAGTGTTTACGAAAAATGTTGTTCTGGTTTAGTTCAGTCTTTCCTTCATGATGCTTATAACGCTACTGTTTTCGCTTATGGTATGACTGGTTCAGGGAAAACTTATTCAATGAGAGGTAGTGACAGAGATCCTGGGTTTGTTAAGCTCGCAATTGATGATATTTTCAATCATATTTCACAACAGGGACATTCAAAACAATTTAAACTTACAGTTTCTTATTTGGAAATTTATAACGAAAGAATAGTCGACTTATTAAGTAGCAATTCTTCATCGTCTATGGACCTTAAAATAAGAGATGACTCAATTTATGGTAATAAGATTATTGGATTGAATTCAATTGAAATTTCTTCACAAAGCCAACTTTTAGAATTAATCAATACCGGTGACAACAAGAGAAGAACAAGTGCTACCGATT
This sequence comes from Kurtzmaniella natalensis, assembly GCA_030574355.1. NCBI lineage: Eukaryota > Fungi > Ascomycota > Pichiomycetes > Serinales > Debaryomycetaceae > Kurtzmaniella > Kurtzmaniella natalensis. The sequence continues at coordinate 128,232 of JAJMEV010000025.1, read as the reverse complement.
TCAATGCCAGATCTTCTAGATCTCATGCTATTCTTCAACTTAAATTAAACACAATAGATTTAACTTCTGGTACAGAAAACAACTCAACTTTATCGTTATGTGATTTGGCAGGTTCCGAAAGAGCTACTACAAGTGTGGAGAGAAGAAAAGAAGGTGCCTTCATCAATAAATCCTTATTGGCTTTATCAACTGTTATCAATAAATTATCAGTCGTTTCAAATGGTCAAAACACGTCTGCAATGGACCATATCCCTTATAGAGATTCAAAATTAACACGATTATTACAACCAGCGTTATCTGGATCATCTTTAATTTCAGTATTATGTACGATTCATTTAGGTGCTGATATGGAATCCAACCTTCAACAACAATTTGTATCTGAAACATATAATACGTTAAGATTTGCTGCCAGAGCAAGAAATATTGTAATGAACGTGGTTAAAAATAAAGCCACAAATATGGGTGAAACTAACTCAGAAGCCCTAAGAATAATAGACGAACTTAGAAGAACTGTCGAAAAGCAAGCCAATGAATTAGATTTATTGAAAAGTAATTCTTTCAAATCCAATTTAAGGAATGACAGTAAACAATTAACTGATAAAGACCTTCTGATAGCTGAACTTCAAGGCGAAAATACTGTCTTGAACGAGAAAATAGACCACTTAACTCGATTAATAGATTTACAAAACACAGAAACCATAATATTGAAGAATGAATCTCTTAATGATATATTAGGATGCGGACTAGAAGGAAATGCACCTCAAATGATGATGGCAAATTTAGAAGAATTCTACAAGAGGGTTAACCACGAAATGGAAGAAAGCAAGTCTTATATTTCTATTTTAGAGAATAAAGTTCGCCTCCAATCCCAACAATTGGCTTTCAATAATGACGACCAAAATAGTATGAGTATTGATCCTCCACATCCTGAGGTACCAGAAAATAATAGCTTTGATATGGAATCAGTCTTGAAAGATCAAGAGGAAGAAATCTTATATTTGAAAGAACTTATAAAGGACAAAGACCATATTATTAAGGGATTAACAAAGACTTCAAAATTAAGAAAATTAATGGAATCAAATGCGGTCAATATTCAAGACGATGATGATAAGAAACCATCCATGGTAGTGGAACCAGAAGGTAAAGAGAATAATAATTTTGGAGAACTCAAATCTTTCAAAATTAATCGTTCTCCAGAATTAAATAGATATTGAAACTTAATATAAATTGACAACAGACAATTAAAAATCTTTAACCCTTCTTTCCCCCTCTATATCTCCACTTGCTGAACGTCATTATCATTAACTCATATATAATAGTGATATTAGCCACTTTGTGTGCAACTCTACTGCTCTCAGCCTGTAGTCTATAGAATGGTATACAAAGATTTTAATACGAAAGTATATATACGTATTTATATAGGAAGAATTAAATTACTTGTTATATATTAAGTGATTTCAATACAATATGTAGTAGTTTTATAATTATGTCCATAAATCATTCGCTATTTAGTTAAAAAGTTCTATCTTCAATTGAAATTAATTTTTACTTAATCTTGGATGACATGGCCGTATTTGAATTAAATTGATTTTTACTGACCATGGAAGCACTTGAACTCTTGGTAGACCCGTTTATTTTACCCCCATTTGAAATTAAAGACTCAGTGGAGATCGGTGGTCTTAGAGTAACATCTGCATCATCTTGCTTTAATACATTGACAAACTTCCCATCCATAGTTTTCAACCTTTGTCCATTATTGAATAAACCAACAGTATCTATAACTTCAACTGTATATCCCATCAGTTCCTTTTTAAATCCATCGATGAAAAGTTCTAATTTATCTCCATCAAATAATTGAACTTTTCTATTTTTACCTAAAACAACACCATTTACCAAACAAGAGTTTGAGCTACAATCCAATAACCATATATCATCAAAACAATTTGCAGGACTTTCATAAATCGATAAAGTGACAACCGGGTGTCTTTTCTTTACAAATAAACAATGGATCTTTGACATCCTATCATCGTTTACAAATATATTACAAGATTCATTTCTCCCTATCACAAATGGATTTATACCTTGTGCAATAAATATTGGGTCTTGTGCAATAGAGTTGGATAATGGGCGCAATGCCAAAAATGTCCCGTTAGGTACATCTGAACTTGAGGATTTAATAGCTTTTGGTATACTTCTCTTACCCAATTGTCCTGATACTGGAGCTATATTTTGATTGAAATCATTAGAATCTACACCAATGATCTGAGGTTTAACCTTCTTCCGCTGAGATGGAGATTGGAAACTACTTAAAGATCTCTTACGGTTTCCAGTTTGTGAGATTTTAGATACCAATGGGTAAATATAATCTGGACTTTCATTCGAGGATAACTTCAAGCTTAATGGGAAATCATTTTTCTGGGAAAGGACATCTTCGTCATCATCATCATTGAATTGAAGATAAGCTGGTTGTTGAGATTGAGGTAATGGAACAACTCTTTTAGGTATTTTGAATTCTCCAGTTTTCTTCTTCTGTAAATTTTTATCTTCTAAAGGACGAATCATAATATCTTCATCAAGTTGACTCATTGACATATGGAATAAATTACCACTACCACCGTCTAATTTTCTAGATTGTTGTGATTGTGATTGTGATAAACTTATTCCACCCCTTTGCAGCGGTTCTGATTGTTGACTTTCCGCTGTAGCTAAAATCCAAGGATGATTTAATGCCTCTTTGGCGGTGAATCTTAATCTTGGATTTACTTGTAAACAGGAGCTTAAGAAATCTCTAGCTTGTTCTGAAACTTTATGAGTATTAAGTGGTGATTCATGATATTCACCTGATTGTATTTTTTTAAACATTTGATCTTGAGTTCGACCACTAAATGGTATATGGGTAGTTAAAAGAACATACACCAAACACCCTAAAGACCATATATCTACCAAACTCGAATATCGATTGGAGTTTAGTTCTCTACTTTCAGTTTTACCTGTGATGATTTCAGGAGCTAAATATGCTAAAGTTCCACAGAAGGATTTCATGAAAGTGACATTATCACTTATTTTTGCTAAACCAAAATCAGTTATCTTGACTAAGATGGGATCATCTTGCATAATTAAAACATTATCTGGTTTAAGATCTCGATGTGATATCCCTAAATTGTGAACATAGGCAATTCCTTCTAAGATTTGCTTTGTTATTACTTGAGTAGCATCTTCTCCTATTGCCCCGTTTGCAGCTACAAAATCCATTAAATCACCACCAGGGACAAATTCCATCACCAAGTAAAAATTATCGATATCTTCATAAAATGCCTTTAAATGAACAATGTTTGGATGATTTAATTGTCGTAAAATTGCCAATTCTCTATCTACACCTCCTTGAGGTCCATTAGCATTTACAGCTTTCCTTCTATTTATAATTTTAACCGCGTATGATTCTCCTGTTGATCTTTCAATTACTTTTTTAACCGTGGCAAAAGCCCCTTGACCAATAACTTCATTTTTCACAATGAAATCTTTATATATACCTTGATCTTCTTGGATGATATTTTTATTTGTAGATTTCGATGGGTTAAATTCGTCGGCAAATAGTACAACAAATTTAACTATATCCTTTTGGATACCAACTCCTACGGCTATTTCATCACCTTGATTTAATATATAATTAGAACCTTTAACAAGTCTATGATTATTCAAATGGGTACCATTTGTAGAAGTATCTTGAATCCATATAGTCTTATTTTCTTGATTAAACCATAGTTTGAAATGTCTATTTGAAAGTCTAGTACTCAGATCCAAAACAAAATCACATTGTTGATTCCGTCCTACTATCCAAATCTTCGAAGGACCATCGATCTTCAAATCAAAATAATCGTACTGGCCACTTGTACAAATTAATCGACATATTATATCTGAATCCAACCCGAGTGACCCCTCCTGTGTGAGAGCCGACTGTTGCGTCGGCTGAGTCTGTGTAGGTTGAGTGGACTCCATAGTCTTTCTAGTTAGATCCCAGACGGTGATCAAAGGATAAGGAAAGGTGTTTACAATTACACAAAAATTAAACGCGTAAGGGTGCATTCGAGGCTAATATAATAAATAACTGAGACGAAAAAATAAAAAAGAGTATAGGAATGGAATGGAAATAGAGAAGAGACGGAGGCGATAAAAATGAATTAAGAAGGCGGTAAGAAGAATAAGGTATATAAATCAAGTGTGCTGGTTTTCTTTTACAATTTTTGTAAATCTATTTGTATCTATTGTATAAAGTGTATAAATCTAGATTGAATTGAGGTACTGCAAGTGTAAGGAATATTCTTTGACTCATCTTCTCAGTTCCATTTGACTGCTTGCATGTATTCTGCTTAATCAAAACCCCAAAGTATATATAAATTGGGTATATACCGATTAAAGTTGCAAAAGTGAGAAGGGTGAACATTTGCAACACTACGAAACACTTACCTCGTTAATGCTCAAGAATTGAGAATGGAAGCAACTATCTGAAATGCTTCATTCATTCGAAGTATGATGATAACTTTCAGTCTGTAAGTGTCTCTCTAGCGGATATTCGGATTTGTAAATATTTTCATGAATCATAAGAAAACGTTATTGTTTCTTGTTCTTTTTTTAAACTGCCTTGGTGTTAGAATAAACTGAAGTGACTGGAGCAAGATCTGCTTCCTTGTTTACTTCAACTTCCAATAAGTTCAATTCTTCTTCCTTGGCATTGTAACTACGGAAACAAACGTAGAAAAGGACACCAGCAATGAAACATGAACATGCTAAACCAGTGTAAAGCCAAACTAATTTTGGATCAACGGAAGTGGAAGAAAGGGCAATACCAATAGCAGAACCAAATGCATTAGTGACTAAAAATAATGACATAATAAAAGATTTCATACTAACTGGGGCCTTGGTGTAGGCGTATTCTAAACCAGTGACAGAAGCAAAGATTTCAGAGAAGGCAATTAAAACATAACCTGGAACTTGAATACCAACATTAATATGGTTTGGAATATCATTATATTCTGGACCACAAGCCTTTGGGAAATCATAACAAGGACCGGCACTGTAAATGTAATGTTGTAAAACAGCAGCATAGACCATGGCAGCAGTTCCAAACATAAAACCCCAAGTAATCTTGGTGATTGGTCTAAATGGAGTAAATTTACGAATGAATGGATAACCCCAACGTTCCAAAATTGGAATGAAAATGATAATGGCAATGGAATCGAAACATTGTAAAACATCGTTTGGTAAACCATGAAGTTCCATTTGACCTGCCAGGGAAATGAAATTATTCAACATTTGACCGTAAACAACCCAATAAATTGGATAGAAAACGAAAACTTTACAAGCATAAATGGATCTTTTAACTTCTTCAACGAAAAGATCACTCCAAGGATATTCCATTTCTGGGGCATTCGATGGTTTAGCTGGTTCTAAATCCATCTTATTCTTGATACCAATCCAAACAACCTTGAAACATTTAGAAATAATTTTATCAGAAACTGGAACTTTGACGTATTGGTTCTTTCCGGCAATCAAAGCAGCAACACCAATGAAAAAGAAACAGAATGGTAACAAGAAACTGGCCCAGAAACCAATATCCTTTTCCATATAAGTACAAGGAATAACTGACAATCCACCAATGTTAATCATGAGGTAAAAGAACATGAAAACGGATTGAACGGTGACTTGTGGATCTTGAACGACTTTCTTACCGTTTTTCAATACTTTGATAGTTGGAGTAGTCTTTGGGATTTGATCAGCGATCAATGGTGCAACATTTGACTTAACACCACCAGTAGCAATTCCAATAATGATGATACTAACAATATAACCACCTAAACTGGTATTGTAACTGGCGACTGAAGGAAGAGAAGTGACAAAAAGAATCAACATACCTACAACATAAATACCACAAGAAACACAAATAGTGATATATTTACCCCAGTAAGTATCGGCCATATAAGCACCTAAAATTGGGGTTAAGTAACACCAAAATTGGAAAAAATAGGAAAGGGCGGTGGCACCTTGGTTACCTAAGTTTAAAACACCAGCTGGAGCATCATCTGGACCATTTTGCATATAGTTTTGAAATGGACCAGAAATACCGTAATAAGCAAATCTTTCACAAAGTTCCACGATAGCAACTAACCAACAAGATAATGGGATCTTTTCTGCTACATGAGTAAGAGTATTTAATTCTTCTAAAGTTGGTTCTCTTCCGTTGTCATCTTCAGGAAAACCAGCTACCAATTCCTTGGAATTGATTTCTTCAATTTCCATTCCATTTTCGTTTGTGAACTCTTTAGCTTTCTCAGTTGCTGAGTTCTTGGCATCAATAGGAAATTCGCTTCCTTCTGATGATTTCTCTGAAGCCATATTTGAATTTGAATTGTAATGAAGAATGAAAATCAGGATGATTCCTTGTATTTTAAAGAGACATTCATTTATTTTTTGCTTCCATACTTCCATATTTGGAAATCATGATAAGGGATGTGGTATTACTTTCATTTGACATCTATTTGTTGTCTTCAGTTTCCCCATTTTGTCAGTTTCACATCGCCGTGTTCCAAATTTGAAAGAACTTACTTCAGCAATTTTATGAATTGCCATATGACTGCACGGCTAAGTAAGCTACACTTACTTAAAATGAAAGTACTGGTTTCTTTTTTTTCACTTGAATATTCATCTTGCATAATTGAAATGATTAAGGTGTCAATAGTATTAATAGGTAAAGTTCATCTTTTGCGACAATTATGAGTATATGCCAAAAAAGACTGCAAAAAAAAGCTAAACTTTTATTTTCAAAGATAGATTTTTTTAAAGAGATTTAAAAGAAGGTTTAGCTAGTAAGCTACCATATCATTATATTTATCTTTCAATGATTACTGAAGAATTGTATCTCTTCTTTCTCCTTCCAAGGCGATGGACTGAAATTTCTTTCCGTCACAATGGGCCTACAAATTGGTTATGCAGCACTTTTGAAATGGGATGCGGCGATATCAGTCCGATGAATGAAAAATATCGTTACTCCAAGGCATTTGATGGGAAAAATAACGCTCGATGGAATAGCATGGCTTTATCATAATTATTTGCAGCATTTGAATAAAAAAATATGTAGTAGATGCTAAAATATAAGAAGACTCCGGGCTTTGAAAGAATGAAGTTACTAAGATGTATAATTAAGTTGTTTGTCGACAAGTTTTACATTAGGTTGGCTGGTAAATAACCTAGTTTGCCAGATGAACCCGGATATACCGACCAAGACCTAGTGCACAAATGAGACATTTGGAACTCTTGGGTTGGTAGTAAATTCAATGAAACGGAACAATGCAACATGTGCATTTTTATTTATGTTGTCTTATATTAGAGAGGGGCTGGAGTGCTAAGTATGTTACATTTACTTGTAGCGACATATATAAAAAAAAAAAAAAACCTACTGGGGAAGATATTAGGCGAAGAAAAACCAGGAAATCCGTGTTGTTTCTACGGGGTACCACATACTTTATTCTCAATTTTTTTTTTCTATTTTTACTTTTGGAGCAAACCAGACCAAATGCCGTGGTTAATTGATCCGTTTGGACTTTTTCTTTTTATTGGCAAGGCATTGCATTTTTTATATGAAATGCTTTCAAGCTTCCATCTTTTAAAGCTTATGTATGTTAACGGCATTTTAGCATATCGTATGCACCTCCTGAGGTATTTTGCTGGAGTTCTCCGAATATGTGTTCACCATAGATCTTCAGTACTAATACCTACATTTAGCAGATCTGGATATGTTCTATATTTCTCTCTATCTTTGTGTGTTTCTCTTTTTGTCTCTCCCTCTCTCTCATTCATCTTTATATCAGTTCTCCATAACTTTACTATCTACAGAGATCATTAGCTCATAAAGGTCTTTCTATCATATTAAATAACTCTAAATTGTTTTTTTTTCTCTCTTTTCTTGGACTTTATACTTTCAATTTAAAATCAATGTAGCTCAGATTTAGTGACTTGGCCAGTATCCTGGGTGAAGGAAGTGCATCTTTTCTAAAAGTTCCTTCTTAACACCGTTTGGATTAGTACTAACAGAGAATTTCATGGTACCCTTCAAGTCTTCACCAATTCCACTAGTACCTTTAGCTAAATCATCACCAACAATTCTAATCAATTCAGAAGCCATTCTAGTAGCATTGGAACCGTTAGCCTTCAAATTACTAACAACAGTTTCAACGGTAACTGGTTCTTCATTTTCATTCCAAGAATCATAATCAGTAGACATACAAATCATTTGGTAAGCAATTTCAGCTTCTCTAGCAAGCTTAGCTTCTGGTAAAACTGACATGTTAATAACAGAACCACCCCAAGTTCTATAAAGTTTCAGTTCAGCACGAGTACTGAATTGAGGACCTTCCATACAAATAACAGTTAAATCTTCACCCTTATTGGTAAGAGATTTAGTATGGAAAGTTGGTTGAGGCTTAGAGTCAAAGGCTTCCAAAAATCCAATTGATGGGATAGATTCAGTAATCAACTTGTTTAATTTCAAGTCAAATGGTTCACCAAACATGGCATGAGCAACAAAACCCTTTTCAAAGAAAGTATGCGGACGGTTACCCTTAGTTCTATCGATAACTTGAGTTGGTAAAACAAAATCACGAGGTAAGATTTCAGGTTGTAAAGATCCAACGGCAGAGAATGCAACGATAGCCTTAACACCAATCAGTTTCAAAGCAGCAATGTTAGCTCTACTTGGAACATCAGTTGGTAATAAATCATGATGTAAACCATGTCTAGCTAAAAAGGCAACTGGGTGACCACTTTCAGTTTCAGAAATGGTAATTGGAGAAGATGGGAACCCCCAAGGAGTGGAAACAGTAATTCTAGCTACTGGTTTAACTCCTGGTAAATCGTAGAAACCAGTACCACCAATGATAGCAAAAGCAACTGGCTTGTTGTAAACATGTGGTAAAGATTTAAGATCAACTTTTTCTCTGTGAACAGACATCTTGGGTACTAAATGGAAGAATTGACGACTAATTCGAAAGCTTGAAATCGGCAACAATTTGTCCCTTTCTTTTACCCAATCGATCTGTGGCTGGAAAACGTTTTTCTGATTTTAGTTGGTCACGTGGGCACAAAGGTTCAAATAATTTACTGCTCTACATTGATTCAAGCTGTAAGTGACTCAATCAACTCGATTCACAATTTCATGGAGTTCAAGGTGAGACAAAGCGGAAGCAGGAACCAGGGAATACAAGTTTAATAAAGAAAAAATAAATAATCTAAAGATTCCCCAATCATTGATAATAATAATGACCTCAATTGAATACAAGAAACGTGATTAACAGTCTTTCATATCCAGACTTGTGACCTGGTAAGGAACCTTCACTTTTGGACACCTTAAAGCCTATACCTTATTGCTACATTAATGACTATATAAATCCTCGTGACTTTCCACCTTTTAATTCCGTAAAGTAAAATGATGAAACTGGTCTTTACTTCAAGTCACTACTGATCTCCACAATTCATAAAAAAAAATTAATATTGATAATCGTAATAATATTTATCTAGGTAATGTATTTGAAGTCATAAATAATATACTTTGGAAGGCATAAATAAAGTTAGCTACGACTAAGATCAGGTATTATGGTATATATACCTCTTATCTAAGTCCTATATCATTGCTCCACCCCCTCACAGTATTTCTTTTTTCTGCTAACCTAACCCATTTTATTTTCTGACTACTATCACTTTTCCTTTTTTTTTTATTTTTTTCTTTTGGCTGCCTTTTCACTTCTTGCGATCTTGAATTCACCCACTCTCATCGTATCAGAGCGACTCATTATTCTCACAAGCGAGTACGGAGAAAGTAGGATATCAGCTGTTTCTCACTAACTGTATATTTATCCCCTACGTTGTGTGAACCCACCTTTGAATGCAGGAATATTTCCCCATTAACCAAACCTACGCAAAAAGGGAAAATAAGAAAAAAAGTAACATTCGTTAATTTTAAATAGTCACACACGTCGTTTATTTTTGATTAATGAACTAAAAACAAGGATGTTGAGTTCCGTATTGAAAACTACAAGAACTCAAAGTTGTTCATTGGTGGTTCTAAGACGATTTATATCCACCAAATCGCCAAATTCATCTTCATCTGTCCTTTCCGGTGAAGATCAAAATTCGCCACCTTCTTCTTCCACTTCTACCACCTCCCATGGTCATTCAGTAGTAGATTCCAAGGATAAAAAGAAGAAAATTTCTAAATACGTTGCATTCAAAGATTTCCCTAAACGTCCAGAAAGTGATTTCAAACAATCAAGTGATTCTTTGTCCAAATATGAATCTCCAGAACAATTGGTATCATCCCCTTTACTATCATCTGAATCAATTTCTTTACAAGCTAGAAAATTAGAAGATCAAGACGAAGTATTAAATAAGATTAAAACCAAAGCATATCACACATTTGAAATCCCCGTAGAATATCTTAGTGGCTATGAGCCAGATGTGAAAGATAGATTACTTAATGATATAATATATGATTCTCCTGATGATATTTTACCACCACATTCTGAACATCCCTTAAAGAGAACTTGGTCTGGTATGATGCCTTTAAATCCAGGTTTAGGATCTATTAGTAATAAATATTTATGGAAATTATTCCCTGAAGAGGAATTATTCAACACAAAGCCTTTTGGTGATTATAACCAAGCAGATACATTAAACAGTTATAATAACTGGGTTAACAAGCGAAGAAATGAAGAAAAAATTAAAACAATGAAATTTTTTGATGAAAAGAAAAAAGCCCTTGATGATATGAATGATTTAAATGATAAAAAATCATTTTATACTGTTTCTGGGGGAAGAAAGAAATTAAATAGAACTCTTCTTAAACAGTATAAGAAATCAAAGGAAGAATTATTAGGAAAGGATGATCCTGATAATGAAAAGAAATGAATTGGTGCATAGTAATAGTAAAAAAAAAGAATAAGAATAGATTTGCTTGGTTTTAATGAATAAAGGAGAATACGAATTTTACTTTTTACAAAATGTAGCAATTATTTGTCTTGTTTTTTTATGTTTTATGTTTTATTAATTATAATCATAGTCATAATAGATCATTCAGATATGTTTAAAATAACATCTTTATAACCAAAACGATCCTTGTTTTCTTCATAGACTCTTTTTAACTCTTCAACATATAGTCTATGATATTTGTCTAATAATGGTGCTGGTATTTGCTGACTTCTTTGTGGTTTCTTATATCTCTGATTTAATTTAAATAAATTCGAAAATGAATTACTTCTTGACAGTTTTTGCAGACTAATCGCTGGTGGCGAAGGAGGAATTAATGGTACATCATGTTCTGGGTGTTTAGCCAAATAATCTTCTAATGCGCCTTGTGGAATATGAATAGGACGTCCAATACATAAATTTATAGGGTTACGATATGGTAGAAATCCAAAATCATATATGAAAACTCCTCTTGCACTGAAAAATGGAACAGTAAATGAAAATATTCTCTTCATCCACATTTGGAACATATGACCCAATGATCCTTCCTTTGGGATATTAACATTATAGATATCTGCTTCACCAAAGGCAAATATTGGAACTAACGAGACATTTCCCAATTCAATAGCAATCTTTACAAAACCTTTCCTTTTATTTAAAACTAATTTGATTTCTTTCCTTGGGTTATCATTTGTAGATTTGTTCTTCTCTGATTCCTTCTTTGTCTCTTCGATATCCTCGATGTCACTGGTTTCGTAATCACTCAATGGTTCTTCTTCTTCCTTTTCAATATCATCTGCTTGTACTTGATGACCCTTCCCAGGAACAACTACGTCATTTAATAAAGATTCTTGAGCTCCTCCAACAACTACAACGATAGAATTGTCACCATTCTTGATTAAACTTTTGATGTTACGACCAGCAGCACTTGTTAACCCTAAACTCATCAAGTAATCTCTATAAAATGGTAGAACAAATTGGGTACTTAAAGTAACAGCAAATATACGACCAAAATTAGGGAAAAGTTGAGTTTTACCAGTTGTATCATGAAATAAAGGTTTAAGTAATTTTAATGGAGCATCAAATGGAACATTTTGTATGATGTTTGTTGCAAATGAACCCATCACCCCCATTGAGATTACACCATGTGGGTGGTATCCAAATATATAACGAGGACCGACACTAAGACGTCTAGTTCTTTCACCTGATTTAGATGACGATGACGATGAATCATCAATTTTATTCAATCTTTTGGAAAGTCCTAATTTCTTAAAAATTACGTCGATAATAGTACTTGCATCTTCTGATACTAAATCTTGTTCATCATCATCTTCAGCTGAATCCAGAGTATTAGGAAGAGTTATTGATTGGAACGTGGGCTCTAAATCACAAGCTTTATGGATATTTATAGGGAAATAATTAACAAACCATTCCCAAATTATTAAATTTCTCATCCATTCACGATATCTATATTGACCTCTACCATTTGAAGGGGTATGCAAATCAAATCCATACCACCAAATGAAATATGGTAATATTACTACAACCCATGCGATCCAACCCATACATAACACGAAAAGGAATAATAAAATGAAAAATGGTATAGAAATGGTATGCCATACTATACCCAAAGTTTGTAATCTTGAATCCATTGGTGTATTTAAAGGAGCCATTCGTAAAAAAGGTTTTGATTTACGTTTAGTCCTCTTAGGCAGGGTACTCTCATCCAGCAGGACAATGTCGTTAACTGTATCGTTCAATTGGCTATGTTTTTCCTGTTCCTTCTTATAGTTTAAGTTGGTTATATTCTTTCGAAGCGATATCTTTTGATCTCCATTCATACTAATATATATGTGCAGATATATGCATATATATATATATATATATATGTTTGTATATGTATATTTACGTGAATCTGTTAAATGGGTATTTGTTAATATGAATTGATTTCAGGCTTAACTATTCTTTTAACAAAATTGGAGATTCAATAATATATAAAATGATTAGTTAATATTTAATAAAAAGATATTAATGTTACAAGGATATAGCTTATTTATCGATCTCCTATTTCTGAATACAAGTGTTCAATTTCAAGTTTTAAATATGCCTTCCTTTCCTTTTCCCCACAAATAAATAATTGTAAGTCGAGATAAAGACACAATAGAGGAATTATATTTGATGGTTAGCGAAATCTTTATTCAATTTTACTCGAGGAGATTGTATAATTTTTTTATAGTTTTATTAAAAGGAAACCATCGGGGTAAGAAACAAGTAGAACTGCAAACAAGTACTCCTGCTTTCCCCACTTGATTTGGATTTAAATTTTATTTTTTGCGGTATTGTACTTGTTCGAATTGCTACATGTAGAAATACTTCAGAAATTACGGAGCTGCTTTAATAATAAATTATCGAATATAAAATTAAATCAAAAAATAAAATAAAATGATAATAATAGAAGGCTAAATTTATTGATGATGAGGATGTAAGAAGTGGGGAGTGGGTTTTATTATTATTTCTACCTTTCCGTTTGGCATCTTTGCTATATCAAATTATAAGCTTCATGTTAGGCGGGGAGAAACTTTAACTTATGTTGGATTTTTGGTTCCCATTAATCTAACTATCTAGCATTAGCAAGATTCTAATAGCAATATAGTGTTTTTACATGTACTTACCCTTTTTTTTTTCTAAAAAAAAAAACATTAACATCAGTTTTATTAATTGATATATGCACAAAGCGGTAATGAAATAATGAACAATTTTAAGAAGGCTTGCATTTTTAAATAGCTTGCAGTATAGTTAGAAAGATATCTATTGATAATAATCTAAATTAAGTAAAATATGGAAAATAAAATATTTAATATAATTTTTTTCCGGAGGGGTCGAGGGGGAGGGGGCATGAGTGTGTGCGCAAAGAAGAGACGAAGTGATATAAAGGAGGGGAGCAAGGAGATGTGGAGAAGAGAAGAGAAGAGAAGAGCAGGAGCAGAGAAGAGAGATGAAGAATAGGAGAAGAAAAGAGAAAAGGCTATATATCTATATATCTATATATTTAGATCTGGATCTCAATTCATGTGAAGAATTCAGAAAGGACCTGAATTTTACTTGCCCTATTGTTCTGAACCTCAGTTTAGTTTTTATTGTGCATGTTTCACTCTGTTTGTTCTTGATGTAATCAAAGTGATTATTTCCATTCTCTTCTTTCTTTCTCTTTTTTTTGCTCTCTTTTTTTGTTGTTTGCTTGTTATGTTTTTTTACTCAGTCTTTCTCTTTCTCTTTGTCTTTGACTTTCATATTCACCCTTACTTCCTATTTCTACTACTCTACTTTATTTTTTATAAACTTCTTATAAAATTATTTTCTTTCTTGCATGCAACCATAAATATCTAACTTCTACTCAAAGTACGGCGGTTTATGAAAAGAAATGACAAACGCAATTGAAGACCTCTCAGTATAATTTTGAAAGGCTCAAATCTTATAACCTTATTAACGTGCACCATCACGGCATGTCCTTAATTTTTCCAATTGTATTGCCGAAGTAAATTGCCAGACGTAGGTAGACCCTTACCGTTTGTGGCAGAAAAAAATATACATCGGCAAAGAATATCACACCAAATGTGTGATAAATCAAGAAATCTTGATAAAAAAATATACTTAAATATTCATATCAACGTTTACCTATTTAATAGCAATACGAAGTGGCAATACGTACAGGAATTTTCAGTGCCAGCCCAATATCACCTATCGACTACATTCCTACTTTAAAGCTAATTGCTGTTTTTTTTCTTTATTCAGGGAAGGACAGGTTTGATCGTGGAATTCTATCGAAATCTCTCTTTTCTCCCCTCCCCACAAACAAATAGACTATCATTGAAATGTACATTTTTGCACTAAACTAAACTCAAATTTCGCTTAATTTTTGGCCCAAACTCAGTAATGTATATGAGCCCATATTTTTTGACCCTTTCGTAAATGAAGAAAAAGAAAAGAAAAAGAAACAATGAGCAATTAGGTGGGCCAGTAGGAAATGTGTAGAATGTATTTATCCCATCACCACACTTACAGCAACCTTACCTAGCATTCTAACATTATTCTTGGAGTAATCTTTTGGTCTCTCCAAACCGCGCCCAATTCAATAGTCTCCCAATTTTTCACTGATGTATTGAGAATCTCAGTCCCCACTAATGGCTTATTTCTCACATTACGTGTTTTGCAATTCTGATCTTCTTTACAACCATACAGCATGAAGAGGTCAGATGAAGACTCACAACGAACACATTATTGGTTAAAGAAAAGGACTAAAACTAGTCATACTGAACCCAAATTCAATTTCAATGTGGAATCCTCCTTTTATAACGTTGAAGGAACCACAATCCCTCGATTATTGAATTCTGAAGAACCAACTGAACATGTGAATTTAAGGCTTAATTTACTTAATTCTGTATGGCAAGAACAACAATTGAAAATTGATTCAATATTCCACAATTGGAATGCTGAGCTTTTCAAAGACTTACTAAAGTATGCAAATCAACCAACTGCTGCATCAAGGAATAAAGTATCGGTTGGTTTCCTTCAATTGGGTTCAAACATTGCCAATAACTTAAGAATCTTCAAAGAGCTTGAAACTTATTTGAATAGTAATAGATTGGAAATTAAATTGAAAACAGTCAAGTTAAATTCTGCTTCCTATTCCAATATAAAGTCCACTATTCGAGAGATTGTAAAACAGATAACTCTGAATTCCAGTGGTCCTGAAGATAGTATCCTTTCTGACGATGAAGGTAATATTACCAAGAAGTCGAAAGATCCCGACGCTGAAGATGACGATGAAGAAGATGATGAAGATGAGGAAGAAGAAGAAAAAGAAGAAGAAGAATTTGGTGAATTAGATCTAAATACTTCTAAAAATTACCATGGGAAAATTAGTTATGATTTTGGTATTGTTGCCGGTTGGTATGAAAATATTCTTGCAAATGATTCAAAGTTAAACAAAGAAAACTTCCAATTGATTATTCTTTTGCAAGATACAGATTCCATTTCTAATAACGTTTTGCATCAGTTCATGAAAATAGTTCATGCTTATTGTGGTGTGATATCGATGAAGGTCATTATAGGTCTCTCGTCGATTAATAGTAGCATCCGTTCGTGGTTAAATGATAATATTCTGAATGATCTTAGACTAAAGATTGAAGGGAAATTGTTTCAAAATGTTGATAATAAGCAATTGGGTCATTCTATTTGTGAAGAAATGTTTCTTCAATATCCAAAATCTCGTGGTTTAGGTGAATTGGAATTGACGCTTTCTCCTTCTCTTGCATCTATTCTCTTGAGCAGATTTCAATATTCTAATAATTCTATTGATGGTTTAGTTTCTTCTTTCAAATTATCGTATATGACTCATTTTTATCAGCTGCCACTATCAGTGATTCTTAGTGAAGAATTTAATCCTAAATTTCTTCCGATTTATAGTAAAACTCTAAGAAGATTACCTAGTTTCCAAAGACATATTGAAAACCTTTATGACAATAATGAATACGATCAAATAGAGGAATTACTTTCAAATGATCAATCCACTTTCAATTTACTTAAAGAATCTCAGAAATTGAGTAAATTACAGCATTTCATCCAAATAAATTCCATGAATGTATTGTTTGAATTACAAGGTAAGAAGCAACTAAAGGCTAAAATGGAAATATATCAATTAATTGCATCAAGAGAAATAGTTTCTTCATTATTTTTAAATCAAGTGTTGAAATCATTGTCTAAAATTAGTATTGAGTTATTACAGGAGTACGTCAATTATTTAATTAACTTACCAACGGAATGTGAATTTGGTAGAGATGATAGACTCATTAATATGAAACTTCAATTGGTGAACGACCTTGACACTTCAAGTTTCATCATTCATTTAAAGAAATATTTACAGATATATACTGAAGATGCCACCCAATTACCGTTATATGAAGTATTTACCATATTAGGTGGGAGTGTAGTTGAACCTCATGGGAAACAATTAATCAAGGAAAAGGAATCGAATTTGATTTGCAACCTCTTAAGACCAAACGTCAGAGCCACATTAGAAAATGAAGTAGAAAATTCTGACATCTTGTTGGGCAGCAACTTGGTTAGTAAACAGAATAACGCTGAAGCTGATTTCAAATGGGATCATAAACCATTTATTACTAGATTTTTCAATGTTTATAAAGATGCACCAGTGAATATCAATTTATATGATTTTTTCATTGCATTTAAGGAATGTTTTAATAGAGAAGAAACAGTGAAATATTTATTAGAAAATGATATGAAGGATCTCGAAAATCAACAATTACATCAACAACTTCTAGATATAGATAACACTGAGGTCTGGGATAAGTTGTTGTACTCTTGGTTTTTGCAAGGATGCTTTGAGTTTTTACAAATTGGCATTATAAAAGAAAAGCCCAAAGGAGATGTTGTTGAAAAGGTGATTTGGAAAGCTGTTTAGCTGCTTAGCAGTTTACATAATTATATAATTGCTTTTCTCTGTATATTAATTTAATAATGAACTTTACGAAACTATTACCCCATATACAACCCATATAGGTAGATCATGAATTGGGCCATGTACTGGACCATGTACTGGACCATTTCTTTAGACTATCATCTCTTTCATAAACTGATAATAATCAGTACGATATACTATTCAATAAAATATTCGATATGTTATACAGTATGATCATACATTTGTTTTGTTTTGTTATTCGAAATGGTTATATGTTACTGTATTATTATGTTATTCATTATGTTATTCGATAGGACAATATTATGTTGTTGAATATGACAACCCTGTAAATATCTCATATCCTATTAAGAATGGAACTATTTATCAATTGTTTATACTGATCATGATACTCTCTTGCATCATAGTATCAGACACTTGTTCAGGTACTTTCCACCTTAGAATCAGGGTCTGGTGGGGCCTCCAAATTTCCACGGTTTACCCGTGAGCCGTACATTAAAAGTATCAATGCCACAATAAAGAACCCCAAGATTATAGAAACCACCTTCCGCTGGGTCCGGAAGATGTTGTTAGCGATATTAGTCGAGTTAGCCACCAGGGACATGTTGTCTTCAAATTAAACGGAACGAAATTAAACAAAAAAAAAATAATATGTTTTTAATACCCGTGAATATGCAAGCGAGAGATTAATGAGAGATCTGATTGAAGAGGGAATAACACACGGCCTCAGCTGATCAAATTATCTCAATCTGGTCTCAACTGATTATCAAAGGGTTAAGTGTATTTAAAAATATTTAAATTATTGTTTATATTGTGTAAATCTATATATAAATCACCTCATAAATTTCAAAAATTAAATTATAAACTACGAGTAGTCACAGCTAGTTTCCTTCTAATGGTACATGTTCAAGTTTCTTCAACTCTTCGTTAGCCTTGGCTTCCTCTTGCTTTTCAAGTTGGTCTAATTCAGCTTTTGGGTTTTCTGAATCAAGTTGTTCCACCAACTTCTTTGCACTTTCTTCATCGTTGAATTTAAAGTCTTCCTTTTCTTTCTTGGTATCCTTGCCTTCATCTAACTTATTATTAGTTTCACCCTCTTTCTTCTCTCCAGCTTCTTTAGCCTTGTTAGCTTCTTGTTGTTTCTTTTCTTCAGCTTCTTTAGCTTCTTTCAGCTTCTTCTCTTCAGCTTCTTTGGCTTCTTTCTGTTTCTTCTCTTCAGCTTCTTTGGCTTCTTTCTGTTTCTTCTGTTCAGCCTCTTTAGCTTCCTTCTTTTTCTTTTCTTCAGCTTCCTTCTGCCTCTTTTCTTCGTCTTCTTTCTTCTTCTTTTCTGCTTCTTCTGCATCTTTTACCTTCTTTTCTTCACTACGGAAATCAAATGGTGTTGTCCATACATCACCCAAGTAATCAAACTTGGCAATTTCATCTTCTTTAAAGTAAATAACTTCACCTTCTTGAATATTACTTTTAATTTGACCATCTTTATCCTTGTAAGAACCTCCAATTCTACTGGAAGCACACCAAGTATAACCATTACAGTAGTCTCTTGGATTAGTCCAAGCTTTTGATGGTTCATGGTCCATATTCTTAGCATGAACACCTTTATCCAAGAAAATAGGAGGAATCACCGCTTCTTTAATCTTCATTTTACTGGTGAAAAAAGTCTTAAACTCTTCAACGGATTTGATATGCAGATATCTAAATTTACTTTTAAATTCTTTTTCAAAATCCACCTTATGAGATTGACCACAGAATTGGAAACCAGAATTAAACCAAAGTAATGTGTGACCGTCTGCATCGCTGATATGAGCTGGATGGTTGGAACATAATTCTTGAGAATCGAAAACTTGTTTCTCTTTAGTCAGTCTTTCTGACATTGGAACAAGTTCACCAATTGCAGCACAGAAATATTTATTGAAATAGTAAGATTCATCACCTCCAATTGGATGGGCAAGCCAGAACATTTCTTTATCACCATAAAGTCTATCATGTGTAGGTCTAGCAAAATTCAATTGAGACATAATTAATGGAGTAGTGAAATGTCTATCTCTATTAATGACGACCAACCCACTTTCCATGTAATGATTTAATCCTCTGAAAAATTCACGATTTAATGTATAACTAGTAACTTGCTTGAAGCCAAACAACATAGTATCAAAAGTAGAAGGCATAAGTTTCCTATATAACATGGTATCATCTTTTGGTCTATGTTCAGCTGCACTTCTATCCTTGTAATAGAATGTACCATATTTCTGATAACTAGCTAAACCAAAGAAATATTCTGGATTTTCCAAAAGTACAGTATCAGCATCAAGAAGAATAAATTCACTGAATGAATTGAAAAGAGTAGCCAAAATTTTATTACCAAAACCTCCAAACTTATCAGCCATATCCTTATCAATGGAATTGCTCAAATCTACAAACCAAATTTCTTGTTGAGGAAGCAGTCTACCATTATGGTCAATAAATCTATGACGACTGGCTTTAATTAATTGATCTCTTGATTCTTGATTTAAATTAGAATAATAGATAACTTCAATTGGTAATTTATTATCCAAAGCTCTTAATATTCTAATTAATCTAATGGCCATTTCAACATGACCATCGTTAATGGTTAAGGCCAAACCTTTACCGTTAAGCTTTTGTCTAAAGTCATTTAAGAAACAAGATTGACCACCATTAATACGAGATTTCAAAGTTCCTTCATTACTAAAAGGTTTACATGGGTTACTTGATTTATCAGCATATTTACACATGATAGGGAAATTATTTTTGATAACTTTACCATTCCATCTTGTGAAAGTAGGTAAAATACCTGTAAGCCATGGGTAGACCCTCTTTTCAACATCTTGACATGAAGAAAATTTAGTCATAGAATCAAGAACTAATGGTTCTTCGTGTAAACTATGTTGCATTTCAAAAATTTCATGACGTTGACTTGACATGAAAGTACTAATTTGAGTTATTTCCAGTGGAGATGTACTTGTAACAAAACATTTATTGAAAACTCTGATATGAGACATCCAGTTATGAATTTTCTGTTCATCATCCATAATTTGCTTGATTACATTCTTATGCTTCACCAATAATTCATCTTCAAAATTCTTTGGGATCTCAACTTCAGAACGATCAATTTGCTTTTCAATACTAATTTTCTTTCTATATTCTTTAATTTGATCTTCTTTATATTTTTCAAAAGATTTATAGGCATCACGATTAAATCCAAAATCTTCCTTTGGATTTAAAGCCCAATTAGGGTCAACTTTATATAATTGGGAAAAATAGAAATCACATCGATCTTTAAATGATAAATCCCTTAAAATTACTGGGAATTGGTTGGAATTAAACCATTGATCATAAACATTTGAATGAACAAAATGCTTTGAAGGGAATTCTTTATCTTCTACTGCCAGTTTCGATTTATAATATTCATCGAAAGTTGAGTATGTCATACCACTTGGAGTAAGGTTATTCAACTCATAAGTTTCATCAGGTGTTGAAGATAAACTATTAACAGCAAAATACCAATAACTTAAAACACCGATCCAAATAAGGACAAGGATTCGAACTGTCCATGAACGAGTTAATTTGTTCTTCTTCACTTGTAAAGATTTAGTGAAGGCAACAGGAAAGGGCATAGTCCTTTCCTCTTTACCCATTTTTGATTTATCAATAGTCTATTTCAAGGATCAGATAGCTAAAATAACTTAAAGTTTGATTCTTCGATCGATTTTGCCTTGCAGTCACGTGTTTTCAGATTGCAGGCTCATTTTTATACACAAATTAGCGTATTTTTTCAGCCCCTTGGAATCGGATACGCGTTGATCAAGATCTTGTGTTCAAAAATAAAACTTAGAGCTAATTGTTCTGTACTTACGTGCGTAAGTCTGTATGCCAGTGTGGACCTTTGCAAACATGAGTAACCTGTATGGAGGCATAGAGGCGAGTAGAAGTATGAATGTGTGTGATTGAAGGCAACTGTTACTGAAACTAGGGATAATAAAGATATAAGCTTCTGAATAGTTGCTATATTAATTTGACTTCTAGGGAGTGTTGTGTGTAGTGTGGGAAGTATGTAGCGGGCCAGATGCAGTAGTGTTAACCGTAGCCGTTGTTGATTGGCACAAAAAAAAAATAAGACTTAAAGTGCAAGCCTAGATTGGATATTGTTTTGTAAAGGTGTTTCGAAGTTCACCGAGGGTCTGAGGGTCTGAGAGAGAGAGAAAGGATACAGTGGAAATATAATGTGGAGGTGGTGGGAAACAGGGTTCATCCATTCCAGTGTTTTACATTAGACCAACTTGACCAGAAAACATAGTCGCACGGATATTTTTTAGCGGGTTTGTTTATCCATTTCAATAGTCTATACTAAATGCTACGATTTGCTGCTTTCGATTATTAAAGGTAAAGCTGATATCGAAGGAAAAAAAAATTTTTATTTTAAAGTTTTCTGAAGAAGGAAAATTAGAGTTTTCGTAACGTTTCGAAAGTTAGTAGTTTGGACCATTAGTTCTGTTAACCGTTCAAAAAGGCAAAAAAGTACATTGGCTTATAGATAGGGAGAGAAAAAAGCTTGGCCAAGTAACGAAAAGTGAATGAGAACAGAACTTCACCTTCACATTAAATTATCTCTTTCACTGAACAAACAATTCACTTATCAACAATATTTCCATTTCCGATATTTCTCAAAAGTAAATACTGAAATAGGCCGCAAATCTTTTCTTGGACATTTTCTTTCTTTTTTTTGTATTTTTTTACTTTTGAGCTGAAGATAACAGCTGGTAGATCGATCCAACTTGGTATGCAAGTAAATCAGAATTAATCCATATTGACAAGAAAAAGTAGATCAAGACAATAAAGGCATAAGAAGGAAATTGTTGAAACATATAAAATCAATACTTGATGAAGGAGAAGTAAAACAAGTATGTAAACTCCCTCACTTGTTTCCGTAGATGATTAGACTCCGCAAGGCTGAATTTCAATTCAGTGATAATATTTTGATATTTTTCATAATCACTTTTAACGTCAAGTTAATTTTCTGTAACGGTAAAAAAAATAATGATTACTAAATCTGATTATTCCGACAACAAATCGATGCTTTTGGATTTTCCAATTTACTCAATTGCAGAAGACGCCAGTGTATGGCCCAGAAGTTAGATAATCGAATTGACTTCCTAGATGGTGTCGCAATTAATGGCATAATTTAGATTAGAGGACGCCTGTATTAATTGAATGGCGATAACAGAAAACTTGCTAGAAGTGTGTAACAAGATGTCCAAAAAAAAAATAACTCGAAAAAAAAAGAAAATAAAAATTACTCGATCACTTTGTAATGATTATATTTTTAGGAATTCTCCGATAGACTTTTGTAACACACTTACAAAATTCAATCACTCGTTAAATATTTGGGGAAATTCAAAAAAATATATCCCAAACAATTATAGCAAGCTGTAGCAACTGTGGTTTTACATGTTTCGTTTCACATGGATTAGATATGTAACTTTTTAATAATGCCATTTGTATTGAAATGCTTTCTCCACAATTTGATGGAGATTTTGACATTATTATGCCCCAAGAAAAATAAAAAGGTAAAAATAAAAATAAAAAAAGGCACTACGAAAAAAACGCCGTTGATAGAAAAGAGGGAAATCTTCATTAGTGATTAAATAGGCAATTTACTGAGCACTTCTTATATGCTCTAAGTTATATCGTGACATAAATAATTCTCGGCGTTGCATATCTTTTATCTATAAACTTGTAAGGCTAATGTTTAGGCTTAGACTAAGGCCAAGGTATAAAATTCCTAATCATATCGTCAACTATATTGCTCTACTTATACACATAGCCATTACTGTGCCGTCTATCACAGCCTTACCATAGCCTTTGTAAAATTAAGTTCTGATTTTTCCTTATAACAGCCGCTTGCTTTTTATTTTAAAAAAAGAAGAATAGGGTAACATGAAACTAAAAAAAACGTTAAAATATGAGGAGAAAGCAAAATTACCGTTAGTCCAAGACAATTTCATTCACATTCCAACATTGAATCTATATTCGAATCATCCAATTGTTATTTGCAACTATGCATTAACGAAGGACATCAACCCACATAATAATCTTCCTCTTTGATCATTCATCTTTGCCACAGAGCAATCCAAGTTGAATGCCTTTTCTACTCGTACCACTATTTCTTTTTTAGGCTTTTAGCTCACAATCTATTGGCGTTTTCTGCTTTCTTTTCTTCTATCTCTATCATAAGCGCTACTTTTTTTTTTTTACTTTCAATTTTTCTTATCGATTACTGCGAATACTCAAAGCGTTAAGTTTTTTTTTCCTTTTAGTTCTAAAAGTGCTTTTTTTTTTTTTTTTGCTTTTTGTCGACTAGTTTTACCTTGAACTTCGTAGTATATTTTTTACAGATAAACTGTAGTGGTGTTACGGCGTTTTCACTTTTCTGCGGGGGTTCATATTAGGAAAGCCAGTGACAGAGAGAGGAAAGTAGTAGTTGAGTTAACTCGTCACTTTTGGTTTCCAACTACCATGTAAAGTTTACCTAAAGATAAAAAAAAAACCCCCACCACCAAGTCCATAATTCCTCGGGTAGTCAATTGCTTAAAAAATTAGGGAGAGTGGGGCATAGCCATAGCCATAGCCTTGTGAGCTTTTTCTTTTAGTATTCGTAAAGCAAATAGTGAATCATCTCTTTAAACATGTGCAAGATGGAGAAAAAAGCAATTTGATCAATCCCATACCTCATTTTTTGTCTTTCAATGAATAACCGATGAAAATTCTCCATTCCTCACATAATATTATTATTACTATTATTATTATTATTATTTTTATTATTATTATAATTATTATAATTTATTCATTCATTCAAAGCTTACATACTTACCCATTTAATCGTAAATCCCTCCTCCGACTTATAAAAATTGCCCCGTTTAACTTGAAATGCAAAATAAAAAAATAATTCTTCAAAATATTTATACTGAACTCGGAGAGAATAATACAAATAAGAAAGAACAAACAATCCATTGCATACTGGTGCAGCCGGGCTCGTAATGTCTTATGGCAATTATACGCTGCAATGCCTTATTGATAGACACTATCAGTTTGTTTATCTTGCATATTTGATAAGGTATTTTTTAGCTTTCCTGTACACACAGAGTTAAAAAGAAAACCTAATTGTGTCTAATAAGGCAAAGGCAGTGGAAGCCACCAAAAATTGGACAATTGCCAAAGAAAAGTAATAAATTCAAAAGATATATAAAAAGCCTAGCAGAATTCCTCTTATTGTTAATTTTTTGGTCCGTAGATTTAATTAAGTTTAAGAAATAATAAAGAATTAAAATGCCTGAAAAGGAACTTAATTATATCACTTCTATACCCGACGGGTCATCTGAAGATAAAAATGGTGGTGTTTATATTAACGCCTTCGATAAAGCTGATAACCAACCAGAATTAAAAGGTTGGGCCAAGTTTGTAGATGGTTTCAAGAAATATGACTCTGAAGAATTGGGTCTTGACCCAAATTTGACTGAAGTTGAAAGAGCTGCCATTGTTACTGCTAACTCTCCTCTTTCTAGATCTTTGAAAAACAGACATTTACAAATGATTGCCATTGGTGGTTCCATTGGTACTGGTTTATTCGTTGGTTCTTCTACCACTTTAAGAACTGGTGGTCCAGCTGGTGTTTTGATTGCCTATTTTTTGATTGGTAGTATGATTTATGCCACTGTTCAATCTCTTGGTGAATTAGCTATCACTTTCCCTGTCTCTGGTGCTTTCGTCACTTATAATACCCGTTTCATTGACCCATCTTGGGGTTTCTCTATGGCCTGGAATTACGCTTTACAATGGATGGTTGTCTTTCCTTTGGAATTAGTTGCCGCTGCTATTACTATTCAATATTGGACTACAACTATTAATCCAGTTGCGTTTGTTGCTATTTTCTATGTTTTAATTGTCGCTATTAACTTCTTCGGTGTTAGAGGTTACGGTGAAGCTGAATTTATTTTTTCTGCCATTAAAGTTTTAGCCGTTATTGGTTTCATCATTTTAGGTATAATTCTTGTTTGTGGTGGTGGTCCAAAGGGTGGTTACCTTGGTGGTAAGTACTGGCATGATCCAGGTGCATTTGCTAACGGTTTCAAGGGTGTTTGTTCTGTCTTTGTTACTGCTGCTTTTGCTTTCTCTGGTACTGAATTGGTTGGTTTAGCTGCAGCTGAATCTGCTAACCCAAGAAAATCTTTACCAAAGGCTACGAAGCAGGTCTTCTGGAGAATTACTTTGTTCTACATTATCTCTCTTTGCTTGGTTGGTTTACTTGTTCCATACAATGATCCACGTTTGTTCTCCTCTTCTTCAGTCGATGCTTCTGCTTCTCCATTCGTCTTGGCTATTGTCAACGGTGGTATCAGTGGTTTACCATCTGTTATGAACGTCGTTATTATGATTTCCGTTCTTTCTGTTGGTAACTCTTCTGTCTTTGGTTCTTCAAGAACCTTAGCTGCTTTGGCTGCTGCAGGTCAAGCACCAAAGTTTTTGGGTTACATTGATAAGCAAGGTCGTCCATTAGCTGGTATTATTGTCCAATGTATCTTTGGTCTTTTATGTTTCATTACTGCTTCTGACAAGTACGGTGATGTTTTCAACTGGCTTTTGGCTCTTTCCGGTTTATCTTCTCTTTTCACTTGGGGTTCTATTTGTTTCTGTCTTATCAGATTCAGATATGCCTTAAAGGTTAAGGGTAGATCTACTGATGAACTTACTTTCACTTCTCAAGTCGGTGTTTGGGGTGCTTGGTACGGTGTTTGTTTGAACGTTCTTGTTCTTATTGCCCAATTCTGGATTGCTCTTTTCCCATTAGGTGGTTCTCCATCTGCTTATGATTTCTTCCTTTCATACTTGGGTTTCCCAATCATTTTAGCTTTCTACGCTTTCCACAAGATCTGGAAGAAGAACTGGTCTTGGTACATCAAGGCTGAAGATATTGATATTGACACTGGTAGAAGAGAATTGGACTTGGACTTACTTAAACAAGAAATTGCCGAAGAAAAGGCTATCATTGCTGCCAAGCCACGTTACAAGAGAATTTATCACTTCTTCTGTTAAGTAGAAAAATCGTTGTATATTAATTGAACTAAGGATATTTTAATCATTGCCATGTAGAAGAAAAAGATGTAAAAGTAAAAGATGTAAAAATACCTGTTTTATTTAAGTGCTTTATTAACCGTTGTTTTCCTTGTTTTCTTCGTTTTCTTTGCTTTATTATTTATTTCAAGGTTTGCTGTCCAATAAACGATTGGCTTTCTTAAGTTTGTAATTAGTCTAACAAATTACTACTATGTTGACCGATTTCTACGGGGATTAACGTACATTCTTGCATTATTATATGTGTTTTTATTATCGCTCTATTGATTAGTTTATTTTTGGTAGTCTTCTGGGTAGAATATTAATCTTTCTACACCAGCATCTGTTAAAATAACCATTCTAATAACACCACCGGAAGAACCATCCCATTTGATGGCTTCAGCTAAAGCTGTTTTAATAAATTGAACAGTATCATCCTTTTCCATATTTGGCTTGAAGTTTTCATTACACCAACCATAAATAAATGTAGAACCGGAACCGGCAATAGCGTATTCTTGTTCATGGATAGAACCACCAATTGGAATCAGGAAAACAGAACCTTTATTTTTCTTATCATAACCAGCGCAAATAATACCAGCTGTCAAATTATCCTTATTATCATAACAAAGTTCTTGGAAAATGTTAGCTGCTATTCTAGTAGTTGGCTTTTCTCCGTAAGGTAATTGAGCAGCATGCATTTGTAAATGATATTTAACTATATCAGCAACAGCTTGAGTATCAGCTGCTGACCCGGAACGACAACAGTATATAGTATCATGGATTTGTGTCAATTTATCGGAAACTCTATTAGCAATATAAGATCCAGTAGTAGTTCTTGAATCTGCTCCTAATATTACCCCATCCTTAAACTTAACTGCCATGATGGATGTACCCAAACTCACTTCACCTTTCTTCAAGTGGTTGATATCTACAGAAATCCCGTTCATTGCTAAGTATATATCGTATCTAATTTAATTAATTCAAAGAGTCAACTCTTAGGTTTTACCTCTTCTATTATATTTGATTGATTATCAACGTTTGAAGTTGCCACTATTATTTTGGATTATGTGCAGGAATAAAGTCGTGCGCACCGGGAGGAAAAGGGCTAAAAAAAAATTTGGTGGCCAAGGATCGTGCGAACTTCCTCTCCGTTAGGCTCTCTCTCTCTTTCCAATCACTACTAAGCTCACTTCTGAGCTCACTTTTTCCGTCTATCTATCAACTGTTCAATACGCCTCATTTTTAGGGAAAACTATAATTATAATATTTTGTAGAAAAGGGTATTGTATTTAAGAATATTTACCTTTAAACATTAGAAAACGCGTTATATGAAATAATTATTGTAATAGTTGTATAATTGTTTTCAATAAAAAAAAAGGATGTTGTTTTTATGGTTGGTGTTTCTTGTAAAAATAATTGTTGGGGCTAGTCTTCCTTCTAGTTTGAATTCTCTTACGCTTGATGAATTAAACAAATTAGAAGGTGATCCATCAGTTACTGAAATAGTTATATTCAAAATTAAACAAAGATTTGAAAATGATGATAAGGATCTTGGAGAATTAAAACTTGCACTTTTTGGAAGAATAGCACCAATGACAGTTAATAACTTCGTTGAATTAAGTAAAGGGACTTATGGATTTGGTTATAAGAATAGTATATTTCATAGAGTTATCGGTAATTTTATGATTCAAGGTGGTGATTTTAAAGATGGTAACGGAGTTGGTGGGTATTCAATTTATAACGATTTTGGGAAATTTGATGATGAAGATTTTTCAATTAGTCATAATAAAATAGGTAGACTTTCAATGGCTAATAGTGGTCCAAATACTAATGGAGCTCAATTTTTCATAACTCATAACGAACATTTAACTTATTTAGATGGTAAACATGTTGTATTTGGTCAATTAATTGATGGGTTTAAATTATTAGATTATATTGCCAATGTTGAATGTGGTGCTCAAGATAAACCTTTACATGATGTATATATAACTGATACTGAAATAATTAGTTTGGCTAATGTAGACCCTGGTGCCTATGATCCTCCTCCAGAAGTTTACGATTATAGCTCTTTTTATAAATGGCTAATGATTTTACTGTTTGTCGCTATAGTTTCCTTCTTTGTGAGAAATTGGTATTTCAAAAGGCAATTGATTAGAGATATCAAGGAAAACTCATTATATAATGATTAGCTACAAATATAGATTACCGAAATATTAAAATAAAGAAAGCAATATAATATATAAAGCGTATGGTATGTATAACTTGTATAACATCTATAACATCTGTAATATCTACAGCATGAAATGGATAGATAATCGATATAAAAAAAAATATAAGTTATATAACTTATAACGTTGGAACATTCCATCGATGGCCTGCTTCAGGTTTCGCATTGCATTTCTTAGTGCGATCAATCACTGGCAGGAGATAAAATTTCAGTGAATTCAAAATTCATTTCTATTCAGTATTAGGCAATCACTAGTCATGTCAAAGGTTGAGTTCCCTATAGTTCTTGTTAAAAACTTACCCTATGGTAGTACAGACAAAGAATTATTTGAGCTTTTCTCATCCTACGGTAACATCCATCAATTAAGACTCCCAGAACATAATTCGGAAGCTCCACAGGGAACCTGCTTTGTTGTGTATCAAGAATTAGAAAATGCACAACAAGCATCGAAAAGAATCAACGGAATAAATTACCAAGGACGATACTTGACTGCCTCTATGTACCAAGTGGATAAGTCCAAATTACAGCAAGAAGACTATGCATTAAGAGTTCAAAAATTAAACGAAACAAAAGAGCAATATGGAATTGATTAAGAGAAATAATAATAATAATAATCTTTATATGTATATATATATATATATATATATATTCATTTATTTATTTATTTTGATGAAAATTCTATTTTATTTTGCTTTTGGTTTACCTTGTTCCTTGGTTGATTTCACTTCTTTATCAATTGAAAGGTCGACTAAAGCCAAAAGGTAATAACTTAATAACCCAATGAATACGAAAATAGAAATCTTTAATACTTTCCAGACATAAGAATCATGGGAATACTTATATTTCAAGAAAACATTGATGTTACTTAAATCATCAATTAAGTTGGTATATTTCACGGTGACTTTAACGTGACCGTCAGACACATCAAGATAAGATAAATCATTACCAACAGTTAAATCTTCATATTCAACAGCTGAAGAAAATCCAACAAATTCAGCATCTTCTGGTAAATAAAATTCAAGTGAAACGTTATCATAGGTTATATCAGAAATAGTACTTAAAAGTGGGAATTTAATAATATAAGTTTCTTTATCTTCAATTAAACGATGAACGTAGTCACCAATTTTACTATTCCATCCAACGGTGAAATTATAATTCCAACCACCGAAAATTGGATATCTTGGTTGTAAAACTAAATGATTTAAATATACTTTAGATGTAGATACTTGACCAACTTTATCAGTGTAGTAAATACCTTCTGGAGTTTCACCTTCTGGAAGTTTAATTTCAAGTTGAGAAAGAGCAAAATGATTTCTAACTCCTTCATATCTACCTTTCATCCAGTCAACTCTCAGGAATCCAGAATTTAACTCAGCTGCATCGTTAGTCAATTCATAATATTCTTCAAATGAAATTTGATTATTTTCCAGAGCAGGAATCCAGATCGATCTTTGTAAATTATTTACTCTTGGTAATGGTCTATTGTGATCATAATGAAGTCCCATTGGTTGAATGGTGAAAGCAGGTATAGTTTCAAGTAAAACTGGTCCATAAACAAGAGATTTATCGTCTACTCTTGGTTTTAAAAATGGTAACTTTTCGGTATTATTCCCTGATAATGGTTTACCATCAGTTTCACTTAAAATTTGTAATTCTTGACCCTTAGCGATCCCAGAAAAGATCAAAGTATAATCTTCAGTTTCATATTCAGAATAAATGTATTTATTCAATCTGAATAACAAAGTTTGACTATCAGACATCTTTAATTTCTCTGGGAATGGGGCAAGAGCTGAAGTGTAAAGAGCACGAATCTTGAATTCAACTTGTGATTCTGGGGCAATAGGAATTGGGAATCGAACAATGTGTAAAGATGAATCTTCTGGATCTTCATCAGTCTCCAAGATAACTGGATTATCCTGTAAGGAAGCAATGAAAATAGATACTTTTCTATTAGAATTAACCCCATCATCAAGTCTAAGTCTATATTCTTTTTGAGGTTTATCACCGGTGTTCTTGGCTACAATCATATGGGATTCCTTGACATAACTTTTCACAAGGTCAACCTCACGAGAGTAATGAGTATTCACCCATGATTCGGCAAAGACTGAACCACATACATATAATGCAGTGGCAATTGCAGTCCAAGCTCCACGCATCCTTGTATACTTTAGTTAAGCTTTCGAATTTGAAATTTGTCTTAAAGGAAAAGGAACAGGTGTCGACTTGACGCGAATTGGGTGGGAGGGAGCGTGGTACGGGTCTGCAAGAGAGAGATCTGCTAGAGAGGGAGATGTGCTAGAGAGAAGGAGAGAGAAAGTAAGGAAAGGGAAGTAGAGAAAAAGAGAATGAGAAAGAAAACAGAAGGAGGGTGGCTTGGTATAGGTGTAATTATGTTATGAAATATTAGAATTATTTCAATACATTTAATTGCAATTAGCAGGATTATTTTTTAAAAATATCCTGGGTTGGTGGTGATATCTATGTGGTATCATTTGCACTATAAATGACCAGTTCTGTATCCAGACCAATGTAGGTAATCAGTACACGATATTCGCGGCAGAATTAATATTATTTGGATTAAAATGTCAGTATTGTTACAGTTGTTATAATTGTTATTTATTGGTACTACTATAGTAGAAGTGGAATTGATCATAATTATTATTATTGTATATTATTTCAAAGGTATCTACATCAAGGATATACTTATCTCTAGAATAACTTCGATCTTACTTTTGTCATTCTTTATTTCACCTCCAATTTTCAGGCTACCGTTTCTCAGTGTGCCGTATATTTCATTACATTTTGATATTGTGTAACAATTGGCAATCTTCGGCGGCAGTTACAACTAAAGTTACACAAGTTTGGAATTCTCACGAAATATTCTAAAGTTTCAAAAAGGAGAGCCAAATTAGTTTACCTTATCGTTGACAGCAACCAAGCAGCTTCACTATTGCCCCACCACCAACTCCACAACATATAAGTAAAGTAAAAGCCACCGAGAATTCCATATTTATTTTAAATCAATAAACCAATAAATCAATATTTAACCAATATTTAATGAATATTTAATCAAAGGGTACACACTGAATTCATTAAATTCAGATATCTCTCCGCATTAATCACTTCATTGCTAATTATCTCTATATATTTTTCATATATTATTATTTTCATATTTTATATTTTTCATGTTTTATATTTTTTATCAATTCTATTTCCGTACTACTATTTTTCATAGTTCTATTTTCATTTACTTTAAAAAGCGTTTAGTGACTTCAAAAAGTAAAATATATTATCAGTTCTTCTAATATATCACACACACATGACGCCAACATCAGTAATTCATCTTGATAGTCACTTCTAATTGCATAGTAGGTTGCCATTTCGTGTACTACCCCACCGACTCCCTTGCCACTGTCTAGTTCCGGTTTGCCCCTGCACCTAACTGCCTGCTTAGCTCATTGCAGTAACCAATTATATTACTCAACTTGAACGAGTTGCAAGAGTTGTCTTATAATTCCGTAGTAGCAGCGCAGCAATCGAAGCAGCAATTTAGGCAAGAACAACACTAACTAGCAATAGGATACAAGGTACAAGAAACCAAAAGATTCAAAGATACAAAGATAAAAAGATAGAGAGAATAGAGAGAATATTATATGAAATAAAAATAAAACGAGAAAGTAGTGGATTATTTTATTATCCGTTTGGCCACAAGATACCTTAATATTCTCCATAATTTGCCTTCTTTCGTAGTTCGCCTCTCTCTCGCAATAGGTTTTTTTATCCGCCAAAAACTCACTTTATTTATTTATTTACTTATTTTATCCAAGTGAGAAAATATATAAACACTTTATATAGGCTTTTTTTGTCCAATACACTAACACGCTGTAAATTTATTTATTTTCTTTTTTGGAAAGCAACTCTCATTCAACAACGGAAGACCTTTTCGAATTAGTATGTCACTCCAGGATTTGATCCCTGTGGTCAATAAACTTCAAGATATCGTCACTTCTACTCAACTTTCTGATTTGGATTTACCTCTCTTGGCTGTTGTTGGATCTCAATCATGTGGCAAATCATCAGTATTGGAAAATATTGTAGGTAAAGATTTCTTACCAAGAGGAACTGGGATCGTTACAAGAAGACCATTAATTTTACAGTTGATTCATGTTAATCCAGATGATATTCCAAGTTCTCCAAATAGTTTTGAATCATCAAATGATACTTTATCTTCTAGTTCTACTTTAGAAGAAATTAATTTGGAGGATCATTTAAGACGTCATGCTAACGGTGGTAAATCTCCAAAGCAAACTGCTTGGGGTGAATTTCTTCATCTTCCAAATAAGAAATTTTATAATTTTAATGATATTCGTAATGAAATAGCTCTTGAAACTGAAAGAATTGCTGGTGGAAATAAAGGTATAAGTAGATTACCGATTAATTTGAAAATATATTCTGATAAAGTTCTTGATTTAACTCTTGTTGATTTACCTGGTTTAACTAAAATTCCTGTCGGGGATCAACCTAGTGATATCGAACGTCAAACTCATGGATTAATCTTGGAATATATTTCAAAACCAAATTGTGTTATCTTAGCTGTGTCTCCTGCTAACGTTGATTTAGTTAACTCTGAATCTTTGAAATTAGCTCGTCAAGTTGATCCTCTGGGTAAAAGAACCGTTGGGATTTTAACAAAACTTGATCTTATGGATCAAGGTACCAATGCTTTGGAAATTTTAAAAGGTAACGTCTATCCATTGAAATTAGGATTTATCGGTATAGTTAATCGTTCTCAACATGATATCTCTACCAATAAATCTTTAGATGAATCATTATTTGCTGAAGAAGAATTTTTCAGAAGTCATGCCGCTTATAAATCGATTTCAAATAAATGTGGTACAAGATTTTTATCTCAAACTTTGAATAGAATCTTGATGAATCATATTAGAGAAAGATTACCGGATATTAAAGCTAAATTGAATACTTTAATGGGTCAAACTGAACAAGAATTGGCAAGTTATGGTGAAGTTCCAAATTTATATAATGACTCTAGAGAAGGTAGGGCTGCTTTAGTTCTATCTCTTATGACAAAATTTGCTAATAGATTTGTTAGTTCCATTGAAGGTACTGCATTAGATAATATGTCCACTAAAGAACTTTGTGGTGGTGCTAGAATTTATTTTATTTATAATGAAATCTTTGGATCTCAATTGGCTTCAATTAATCCAACTCATAATTTAACCATCCATGATATAAGGACAGCTGTTCGTAATTCAACTGGTCCAAGACCTTCTTTATTTGTACCAGAATTAGCATTTGATTTATTGGTCAAACCTCAAATTGGTTTATTGGAAGCTCCTTCTCATAGATGTGTTGAATTAGTTTACGAAGAATTAATGAAAATTGTTCATAATATTTGTTCTTCAACTAATGAATTAAATTCCATTGCTCATGAATTAAATAGATTCCCTAAATTACAAAGTAAATTAATCGAAGTTGTTTCTGATTTATTAAGAGAAAGACTTGGTCCTACTATTAAATACGTTGAATCACTTATTGAAATCCATAAGGCTTATATAAATACTAATCATCCAAACTTTGTTGGTGCTGCAAAGGCAATGAGTATTGTTGTCGAAGAACGTCAAAGGCAGAAAGAAACTGAAATGAAATTAAGAATGAAGAGATCTATTACTCCAATCTTAGGAAATGGTGCTGCTAGTGTTGCAACTAATATTCAATCAACTAATGGTTCAGTAATCGGAGAAAGTATTAAAGAAGAAGGTGAAGAAGCTGATAACGAAAAGGAAGGTGAATCAAGTGATGGTATTGAAGATATTAACCAAGTTGACGATGAAATTAAACCTCCAAAGCATACTAGAACTGATTCCATTAAAACAAATGTATCTACCAAATCTGAAACTTCATTTACTGTTAATCAAGCAACATCATCATCAACAACTACAAATAGCAATGATTCTTACTTGAATTATTTCTTTGGTAAAGATCCAATTACTCATCAACATCACTTGCAAGCACAAGCACAATTAAATCCAACTCCTTATAAGTACCCACAACATCAAGAATCTATCTTACAATTCAACACTAATTTCATCGAATCTCAAGCAGATTACAATAGAGATTACTCTCATCATCATGGATCCATCCATCAAAGTAATTCTCCTAACGGGTTATATGAAGATTTCCATTCCATGTCATTGAGCGATGATTTGAAATTAACTAATAATATGACCGCTGAAGACTCTTTAAGTCATTTAAGTGAACGTGAACAATTAGAATGTGAATTGATTCGTAGATTAATTGTATCTTATTTTGGAATTGTCAGGGAAATGATTCAAGATCAAGTTCCAAAACTGATTATGTGCCTATTAGTCAACTATATTAAGGATCATATTCAAAATAGATTAGTGGTGAAATTATATAGCCCTGATTTATTCGAAGAATTGTTACAAGAAGATTCCAATATTCAAGTTGAAAGAGAAAAATGCATGGAATTACTTAAAACTTATCGTGAAGCATCAAAGGTCATTAGTGATGTGGTTTAAGGCTATTTTTTTTTAGTAAAATTTGGAATGTAATGATTTTTTAACCTTGACTTTGAGAAAAGAAAGAAATACTTGAAATTAGATATTGGAATATTGGAATACGGGAAATATTTCTATATTACTTGCCTTTTTATGTAAATATATACCAAATAATTAAATAAGTAAATAAATAAATAAAGAAAGAAATAGATATAGTAGAAAAAACTTTTTCAATTACGGTTATTTGTAACTTCTATCATAGACATATAAACTTAGTGAACCCAGCTCCTTAAAAAGACGTGGGCTTGAGTAGGTATATGAAATACTCATTTTCTTATTTTCTTGAGGTTCGGCTGTACTAGTATCATCAGTAATTCGTAATTCATCGTCGCTATTTTCTTCTATCAATACTTGAGGTTCATTTGTTATTTGGGTTGATTTCTTAGTGACAAGGCACATACTCCTTGAATGCTTATTATTGGGTAATTTTTCTAGAAATGATTGATCTTCAAGGGATAAAATTGAACCCAAGCGTTCCCTTAATGCTAAAAGGAATTTTAATGAAGTCACTAAATGACATTTCCATTGAGGTTTGACTATATTGATGCAAATAGATGATTGAGGTAAATTTGGAA
The DNA here is from genome assembly GCA_030574355.1 of Kurtzmaniella natalensis. Taxonomy (NCBI): domain Eukaryota; kingdom Fungi; phylum Ascomycota; class Pichiomycetes; order Serinales; family Debaryomycetaceae; genus Kurtzmaniella; species Kurtzmaniella natalensis. Next base: position 92,199 of record JAJMEV010000025.1, on the reverse strand, counting down.
TTGCATTAGATACTGATTGAGCTCTAAGTTTACTTATAGATTCCTTCAATAATACATCTATTAAATCATCTTGAATTGTCTCTATGAGGGAAGTTAAGTCTCGATTCGAGAGGCGAATATTGTTGATTTTCTTTAAAGCAACGATTGCCTTCGAGTGACTTGAAGAGATAGTAGACTGGAAAAGTGATCCTTTCAGAAGAATTCGTTTACGATTAATATGCACCCGAATTGGTACAGCATATTTATTATTGATTTTCACAAATGAAAGTGAAGGGGCCATATAAATTAGAGGATATATATGAGTAATAAAACAAAAAAAAAAGTAAGTCCTGGCCAAGTTTGTATTAATTCAATAATACATTAGTGCATACAAAGAACGTGGTAATTGCATGAGTGAATTACGTGTTTAAATTACTTGAGTAAATTATGTGAGCAATGTGTATGAGCAAGGATCCAAATAAATAAGCAACATTAAAAGACAAAGTATTCAATATTTATAAAATAAATAAAAAGATCTATATATAATAGAAAAAAATGTGTTATAATATTAACAATAATGGGCTAGCCTTAAGACTTGAGATTGTTATGATAACACATAGCCCTTGGTTAGAAGAAAGTTAAAAATAGAAAAAATATTTAAGTTTTGTATGACATAGGTAAGTTCGTCTGCAGTGTTTTTGTTTTAGAAAATATCGCCTCTTTCTCTTTAGGGGAGGCCAAATTAAATTTTGGCCATATCTTCGCATAAATTGGTAATGTTTCGAGTGAAAACGTGTGCCTAATTTTTTTTTGAACCAAGAAAAAGCAAGAGACTGCTTTTAAATGTATAGAAAGAAACGAAACAAAAATGGAGAATCGAATAAGCTAAAACGAATTTTAGTTATCCGAATGGAGAAAATTCCAGGTACTGGTTTTGATTTAGTAAAGTAGAATATTTTAAAAAAAGACCCAAACTTTAAACATGAACATCCCCAAAAATTCACACAAATTTTTAATTAGTAGATAAATTTATTGTAGTGTCAAAAGCTTTTTTTTTAGGAGGCGCAAAAACAAAATTGAAACTTGAACTTATTACTTTGAACAGGAGACCACATGAAGATGTCAAAAAAAAATAAATATAAAATAATGTACATAAATTGTATCAATTGGAAATAATAGAAAAAAGAAAAGATGATTTCCTTTTCTTAATGATGGAACCTCATCAATTTTTAAAAATATTTGTTTACATATCTTAAAGTTTTTTTTAAAAAATTTTAACCTTGAAGTCTGGTTGGTTAAACAGTGCATTTATTTCTTTGTGGATCTAAAAAAGTAGATCATAATATAGGTATTTTCTAACGAGAACGGCTTTAGTTTACAAAAAATATCAATACGTATATATTTTTTAGGTGAATTGATAACTTAAATTTCATTTTATTGCTACTAACCATTACCATATTCTATCAAAATTCTCCCATTAGCTCATGCAGTTGAACACTGGGAACTTTATGGTTACCGTAATGGTAATTACATACTACTTACCACTGTCCACTGTTCTATATTACATAAGCCCCTAAAAGTATGTAGCTGTATCTTTTTTTTTTTTAATGTCTGTTGACGTTGTACATATATAACTTCTTTCGGAATTATTTATAAAACGTCTGAAATGCTTCAAGATAAAATTCTCTTTAATAAAATATTAAATTTAGTTTTGAAATAAAGAGAAATTGTTTAATTTTTAATTTCTTCTGGTTATTATCAAGCCCTTATTAGAGATGACGAATTCTCCAATCAACATCAAGGGTTCTGTTCGCCATATCAAACCTTTTTTGTTGGCTTCGTTCGCAGCAATATCGCTTTTAGTGTTTTTTAATTCTATAAGTTATAGAAACAACGAAAATAATTGGCTTCAAAATGGTAAAATCCAAAATATTCAAGCAACCAAACCTCAAGCTAAAACTCCTCCTTCATCAATATTAAATATTGAAGATGATTTACCTTTTGACAGATCATATACCGAAAAGTTTTTCGTTGATAATGAAGTTGACTATTCCAAATATGTTTTCACGAACAATAAAGTGGTAAAACAAGGCTTTGACGGTAATACTGTACTTGTATTATCAAGTATTTCAAACGGTAAGGCTTACGGGAAGGGGAAAACTTTTGATGATTTTTTCAATACTATCACTGATTTAACGTTTAATATGAACCAAATATCCATGGGAATCCTTGTAGGTGATGAAAAAGAATTTAATACAATTCATCAATACTTTTTATCGTATTTTAATCGATTAAAAAACTTTGATGCAAATAAACCGGAAGAATTTGAGTTATTAAAAAAGTTCGTTAAAAGAGCCACCATTATTTATGCTCCATTCCTTGAAAAATTTAGTATCGATAGAGAAGATAGACACTCCGATTCAGCTCAAAAGCAAAGAAGAAGAAATATTGCTAGGCTGAGAAATTTTTTGGTGTACAACTCTTTACGTAATGAAAGATATTCATTTACGATCGATTCGGATATTATTGAGTTCCGTCAAAAAAATATTTTGGAAACATTTATTAAGACAGGAAAAGATATTATAGTACCAAGAATTCAAAGAGGTGGTGACGAAGATTATGATCGTAATTCTTGGATTGGTGAACGTAATAAACCATCCCAAGAAGAATTAGAAATAATGGATAAAAATGAATGGCATAAGTTTCATTATGTTCCAACAGATAAAAAAGGCCATTTAAAACATATTTTTGATTTCTATAAAGAAGATAAGAACAAAGATAAAAACCTCGACTACATTGTGCCACTTGATTCTGTTGGAGGGGCTGTTTTATTCCTTAAATCAGCTATATTTAAGCAAGGTATCCCCTTCCCAGCTACATATGTAGTGGGTACTACTTGGGACAGAGAAGAAGGTTACGATGGAATTGAAACTGAAGGTCTTTGCTATTTAGCCAAACCCTTGGGTTACACATGCTGGGCAATGCCAAATATTGTCGCCGAACATAATAATCTGGACTGATTTTACTTTTTTACATTCTTGCTGGGATTCCAATATTTTATTGAGTTTTGCTAAGCATTGAATGCTTAAAGACCACAGAAATGGGGGACAGTGGGAATGGAGAGGTGACTGTTCAATATTTGCAGGAATTGATATTGAACATTGTACATTAAGGCCACTGGTGTTATATCGAAATTTATAGAAATAGGATATTGTATATTTATTAGCATTACTTGAGGTTTTTTTTTTAACTAAATTTATTTTTATGTAGAGACGCTAAAATATTGTAAATTCTTTCCATTATTTTATCGTATCAGGCGATCCTCCCGGTATATTTTGGTGCGGAGGATTCACTATCTTCGCCTATTTCCTATGGATTGCATCTCAGTAGAAAACATTTTTGAAAAAGGTATGTTTCCAACTTTCTGATTTTCAAAGGTTTGTTATTGCGTGTCGCGTTTTTATTTTGGTGACAAGTGAAAGAACAAAAAAAAAGTAATAATAATAATACTTCAACCATGTAAATATTATTCATTTTCTAATCATCTATGCATCACAAGATGTCTGGAAACTCATTGAATTTAGATGAATATCTCCCCTTGAACCATAGTTTCAAAGCTGTCCACATATACAGTCATGCAAGAGAAAATAAGCACTTACTTTGCTACTCAAAAGGCAATCAGGACAGACCATTGAAGACTTTTAAAGTTAACCATTTTTTTACACTTTCACATCAAGATGAAACCCCATTATTAGGAATTGAAATATATAATTACATCACAATTTTTAAAGATAAAACAGAAAATCTATTTTTTATAGCTAAAGCTGATACCACTGGACTTAAGCTGCTGAAAGAATTACACATCAAGGCATCTGACATTATAGAGGGAATCTTAAAATATTTGATTAGAATTGATATCTCCCAAATAACTACCAGCAGCAGTAATACAACAAGTAAAACTAATGGTTCTTCTAAGAAAGATAAAATTAATGGGGAAGATTTAAATGAGGAAATTTTAACAGTACAAAGTTTACAAAAAGCAGCCAAAAATTTGAATGATAAATCATACTATAATTATATTACATCTAAAAGACGAGATGGACAGTATTATCAAAATCATAATTACCAAAGATTGACAATAAATAAACCGATCAAAACCCAAATATCCATGTTTACCCGTCCAGAAAGACAATATTTGTTCCCTGAATCATACAAAAATCCATATAAACATGGAATTGATGGGAAACAACTTTTAAAATGGTGGTTAAATATATTAAATAAGGTCATGATGGATACTGGAAATTGGAATTGTAAATTATGTATTCCTGGGTCTGATGAAAGGGCTACTTCTCAATTTTACCAAGGAATGGGAAATTGGAGCTATGGAAGTATCTTCTCCGGTCCAACAGAAGGGAGAAATTCAGCAATTCATAACATACCTTTATTCCCAGATGATCCAAAGGGTAGATTTTTGGAACATTTAGTTTCTGAAAATCGTTATAAAAACACTTCAACAAATCAATTCTGGGAAGAATTGGGGATTAGGCAAGAATTTAGATTAGGTATTCTTGTTGCAATTATTGGATGTGAAACTGATGTTGATTTACAAGCGACTACAACTAATTTGCACCCACTAAGCTTTCTGCAGTATAAAAGTCTCGTGATGTTATACAAAGAACAAGACTACCTGAAAGATACCAACATACTCAAAAAAGAGATAAGAGAAAAATTGAATGAAATAGGGATAGAATTCATCTCGATTAAAGGTAAAAAGAATTTTTTACAATCAAATGACCACATTTCTAACTCACCAGAAATTAAAAAACTAGAAGTAAATAATCTTACTGGTCTAGTGAAACGAAGGAAGAAATGAAATAGTTATATTGTTACTCACGGCCTAGATGAATTCAGTGTTTACATTTTTTGCCCTCTACATATATTTTTTTTTTTATTTTGTCTCACAGTGTATCAATATTGAGAGCAAAAAAATAGTTTAAAAGGAATGGTTATAATCGAAATACTACAAAGGCAACCATTTTTATTTTTTAATATATCATACTAGTGAAAAGTTCTAAAATCAGTGGTTATGTTATATTATTGTTTCGCAAAGACTTCATGGATTGAAGCATTATTAGTATTAGATCAACTGGGAATTCTATACTATGCTTCATTGGGCACAAATAAACAAACACTAGTAAATATTTTGAAGAAAGATTATGCAAAATACAATAAGAATAAGAAGTTTGCCGTTATGCCACAGTATATAAAAGAAATAAATTCCAATAAAGACATTAGAGCAACAGTTGAAAATTACACATTATTACTTGAACATCCAGATAGAATTGGAACAAAGAATGAAATTAAAATAAAATTAAGTCCAAATATAGGCACAGTATTTCAACGGAGAGTATGGGACCATTTAATGAATAATACATCACCTCTGAAAACAACCACATATGGTGAAATTGCCACCAATTTAAATTTGGAAGCCAAACATGCTAGAGCTGTTGGTGGAGAATGTGGATCAAATAGAATAGCCTTGTTAATTCCTTGTCATCGAGTTTTAGGTAGTACAGGGAAATTAACGGGCTATAAATGGGGAACTGAAGTGAAACAGGAATTACTCAAATTGGAGAGTAAAACTACTGAAATCTAAGATGGCAAAAAAAGATAAATCGAGGAAGATAGGGGAAAAAAGTAATGCAAAACATGGCCTACGTAATGTCTATCATTGATAGGGGAAATACCTACAAATTGAGAAGTGAGACATTAAAATATGCGTTTCGTTTCAAATTTATTAGATCACTAAGTGATAACAACTGGAGCTTCAGTAGTTAAGGCATAAAAAAGATCCAGTCATTCCAGTGTGATGTTATCTGATACATTGAAACTTTTAAAAAGAAATAAACGAAATGTAAATAATGAAATTTTAATGAAAATACCAACAATACCAACAATAACAATAAAAGGATTATCACGATGTTAACCACTCTATTATGTAATTGATTATATATGAGATAAATGTCGTATGGATCTTCTTTTTTTTTTTAGTTATCTAGGCTGCATTCAAAGTTTACCGTAGTATGTAGAAAATTAGAAATAAAATAGGAGTTCTAGCAAACTCGATTAATCAGGTAATAATATTGAAATAAAAATCAGTAACATATGATTCACATGCAATGATATGCCAATAGACATCCGTCTACTGATAAGATAAGTGAAGTAAAGTATATTCAACACGTATTCTTTAACCCTTCAAGATCTTTTCATTTTTTTTTTTTTAATTTTTGCATCATGATGAAATTGCCCCAAAAATCTATCGACTTCTTTCACTTTCTGTCACGTGTCTTGTTGGTGAAGTTGCGCGGTTTCCCCGTATCACTCCGCCACTCAATAGCTTCAAATTTACCCACACTGCGCCTTCAATGAGCCAAAGTGGTGTCAGAAAATAGGTCCAAGAATACTCACTATTTCTTTGGTCATATGCCTACATAAAATTTTGAGTAGCCTCAACATTCAACAAAGTCCGTGCATGGATGACTTCGTACACCGAACAGAAGTACTTTGTTAATATATTATTATATTAACTTCTGTCGTATAGGTTCAAATAAATAAGGAAAGAAAATTCCAACATTTCATCGTATTTTCGAAATTCCATTTCATATCAAAATTTATGAAAATTAACTTCTATTAATTCGAACTAGATCATAAGCCGGAATAATAGCGGAGTTGACGTGAAAAAATATATATAAGGCTAGTCTCATAAAAGCTTTAACTTTTTGCTTCTAAAGGCAGTCTTAGTACTTTTTTTTTCTTTCTTTTTTAGTGAGATATTTATTTGTTCTCAACAGTTGCATAAACATACGCACATACCTACAACAGACACATACTTTATTTGCATCTCCACTTTTCAAAAAGAGTTATTAATAAAGGGGGGAAAGATAACTGAAAATTTTTAAAAAAATTTAAGTTAATTTTATTTTCCTTGTTAGTTGCTTATCATTGAATTATAAAGTCAATTGAATACCTTTATATATAAATTTATTTTATAGTATGAGTAAAGAATTGTCAGATTTAAGACCTACACTGCGGTCGACATCTCCTTTGATAAATAATTATGTCCCAGTACAACCGAATTTCCCAGTATCCGATGTATCCACAATATCTAGTGAATTTAGAATAGGAAGACAAGCTTCAATTCTGAGTTCACCGAATACATTATTAGAAGCTAGAAACGGAGGTCGTTTGCCACTTAAATATAGGAGGTATTCCTTCCCAGAATCCCAAAATACATCCAATTCACTGAATAATAATGAAGTTAATTTGAGTAAATTAAGTAAAGATCAAATCATAGACCTAATGGAAAGAGAACAAGACGGAATAGTACTAAAATTGATAAAAGAAATTGAATTATTGAAAGAAGAAAATAGTAGTTTGAAGCTGGCCCTTGCAAAGACATCAAATGGCAGTCCTCTGTCTAATAATAACCATAGAAGAAACTCGTCTATGGATACTAGAGTAGTAAATTATGCCTTCAATAGTCCATTCATAGATGATGATACTGGCGATCGTAAGAAATTCAAAAGAAAATCCTCTCAAGAAATACCTAGAGCTATTAGGGTGAATTCAAGAAAAGATAGTTACAAATGAATTCAAAAAAATATATATATATATGAAAAGAATAAAAAGAATAAAAATATATAGAGATGGAATGTAAATTCCGTATCTAGCCTTTTAATTAGAATTGGATTATGGCGATGACCTAGCTCTTGTCGATATCTATATACTTTACATAATGTGGTGATTAAAGGCATCCAATGTATTTTACAAGGGTGCATTCTAATTTTGTCTTGATTTTTTTTAGTGCTTTTGGCTTTATTTTTTGACAATAAAAAATCCGCTCTTTCCACACTTTTGACAAGCGTTAGTAGGGCTCGCACTTTCTAGAAGTGTGTTACTGACGTCACAGAGCAATTATCAAGATAAGGTTGAAACACTTTACAATAGCATCTAGCCTGGTGTAGAAGATTCATAACTCGCTACATTTTCAAGTGAGAAGGTAATAATAGCGAGGGGCGATATTTACAATGTTCTTATTAAGTGGATAAGAGACTCCTTATTATACGTACAGAACGAAATTAAAAAAAAAAAAAACAAAGTAAATAAATAAATAAAGATAAGTAAATAAATAAATAAATTTTTATGTACTATTTTGAACAATAGAGTGATTTTTTGGTAACATTAAAAATATTGAGTAGGGGCTTTTTGAATATCTCAGAAATGCAGGTTTGGTTGCAAACAGAAAAAAAAAAAGTTTCTTGCACAAACAGAAATCTGGAAAGATCAAAAGAATAACTTACAATTCAAATCTACTTACTACGTTGAATAAAAAGATTCAATTATAGAATATTCTTCAAAACAACTTTGTTATACGTAGAGACAGAGATAATTCTCTTCATAAATATGATCTTCAGTAAGTTTTTCGTCTCATCATTGATCGCAGCTCAATTATCATATGCTGGTATTATTGACCGCCTAATCCCGCTGATAAGAAATGATAACCCCCCAAATTTACCACCGTCTAATCCGTTACCTTTACCCAAATGGTTACAAGATTTTACTAAACTTGACAAGTGGCCTGGGTTAGATCCTCCTTATATCCCATTGGATTTTATCAGATTTGATAATCTCCCTAGTGTCCCATTGCATTCACAAGGTAATTGTGGTCTCATTGGACCACAACATTGTTCATTTGACTGTTTTAATTGTGCTGCCCCGGATGATGTCCATTCATGTCCTAAACTATCACAAACTTTCGATGACGGACCCACCCAATTTACTCCTGCTTTATTAGAAAGTTTAAAATTTAAATCAACTTTTTTCACTTTAGGGGTTCAAATTGTGAAATTCCCCGATATTTACCTTGAAACTGTAAGGAGAGGCCATCTTATGGGGTCGCATACATGGTCCCATAAATTTTTACCTTCCCTAACTAATGAAGAAATTGTTGCTCAAATTGAATGGTCGATCTGGGCAATGAATGCCACTTCAGGTCACATTCCCAAATGGTTTAGGCCTCCATTCGGTGGGGTTGACGAAAGAGTAAGAGGAATTATCCGGCAATTTGGAATGCAAAACGTGTTATGGAATATGGATACTTTTGATTGGAAATTAAGTATAGGTGGTAGAACCGAAGATGAAATCATGAAGGAAATACGCACTTTCAAGAAAACCAGAGATAACCAAGGTATAATTTTAGAACACGATGTTGCTACAATAAACGTCAACACTGCCTTCAAGATTGGAGAAATTGTTGGACATGATCAACTAACTGCTTCCCAATGTATTGGAGGTATTAACTACATCAAAGAATTTAAAAATTAAACAAAAAAGAACACCAATTGGTGATTAGAATTGAAAATTGAAAATTAAAAACTACAAAAATATTTCACTACAAATTGATTTTGGCGGAAAAGCAACTTTATTTTCACTAAACTTTGCATATTAGCTTACTAAATAATAAAACAAACTAAACTCAGAACTAATTTACAAGTCTATTAATTGATAACTTTTCTGATTTTTGGTATCAAAAATAAATAACAAATCAAATATATAACAGGAATTTAAACATTTGATATAATAATAATAAAGTAATAATAAAAATAATGAATTTAAGAACGTACAACTCGTTTGAAATTTCCTTTCATTCCCAATGGAGTAAGCGTTTTTTTAGGTCCCATGTCTCTAATATCTTCAACTCCCCAATTTAATTTTCCATTTCAAAAAAAAAACAGTTATACTGTCCTAATCATTATATAACCCTAATAAAAAATAATATCATCAAGTACGATTAATTAACTGGAATAGAAGTTCCGTTGATATTTTGAGTCAATTCTTCAGCTTCCTTGGAAGCAGCAGAGAATCCAGTAGAAACACCATTTTTGGCTTCTAAAATCAAAGAATCGGCCTTAGATCTAACATCAGTGACGTAATCCTGAGTTTGAGTCTTCAATGGTTGAATGTAGTTCTTGTTAATACTTTCGTAAGAATCAGTAACTTGCTTACGAACTTTACTGACTTCTTGTCCGGCAGTTTCAGAAAAGTTGGTAGAAGTAACATGAGATGAGACTTCAGATACCTTAGTGTAAGCGTATTCGTAAGCTCTGGTACCAATTTCTTTAACAAGGAGGTAAGATTTTTCGTATTCAGAGCTATTAATTTCAGATAATTTGAAAGCAGCCTTACCTTCAACGGTAGGAGCTGGGATATAAGTTTCAGCAAGATTGTAAACGTAATCGTTAACTGGAGACAAAACCTTGCTAGCAAATAAAGTAACTGGGTTCAAATCTTCAAGGGATGAAACCACTGGGAGATAAGGAACAACATAAGTGTCTAAATTTCCTAAAATGACAGAATCAAAAGTTTCATCAATCTTAGTTAAATAAGTTGATAAATATGGTGATAATGCTTTTTCATCAACTACTGCAAAAGCACTAAGGAATTGTTGATAAGAAAGGTTAACAAATTGGAAAGTAAGTAAATAGCTAATAACCGCGTTAACAGGTGGATAAGCAGCAATGTGATCAATAGATTTAGTGTAAGCCATTTTTATTCTTTAAATTCTTCTTTAATATAAATATAAAAAAAATTGTTTTTGATTTAAAAAAGCAGCAAAAGGATGTATATTTAAATAATAAAATAAATTTAAGGGGTGATTTAAGTTGTTATTTTCATTCTGCGATAAAGTCCAATGCTCTATAAATTAAAGTTTTTATTATTTTTTTTTACCTGTATTGCTTATTAGATATTTGATTGCTGAAATATTATTTATTAATTTACCTACATAATCATATATTATTTTTAAATCGATTTCTGCTATTTTTCTTATACAAACAGTTTTTTTTTTTTTACTTTAGTTTTCGCATGTACAAAGGCGATTTCTAGTAGGAAGTCCGAGGGCTCGAAGCATGTGATTTTTCGATTTGCCTTGTTAAAGTGCTTAATGCCAGGGCATTTTGAAATAATAACTACATCATCACGTAGAATATCGGAACGATGAATCATCTTTTGTGATGGATAAACGGATTTGTAAAAGTAAAAATTAACATATCTATGGCAACGAAGTGGGGCTAAGTACTTTAACATACCTAGTTCATTTTCATGACTTCGAACCTGGTCAGGGTAATAATCATAAGATAAAGATAAAGTTGTTAATAGCAAGACTCAGCAACGCAACACTTTTAATTATTTCGCTCATAATTGTGAATAAAGATTATTATTAAATAACTGGGAAAATATAGCTTGATCAGTAGCCATAATAAAGAATAAGTAGAAGTCAATAGAATAAACGAAAATCTATATAGGAATGGGATAGCCTATTTTACAGAAAGTGGTGTTGTTGAAAAAATAAAAATAAAATAAAGTAAAGTAAAAAGAAAGTTTTCATTCTTATTTAGAATAGATAATCAACTTTGATTAAACTTAAATTCCAAAATTATGCGTCTATTAGCTCTTCGGCTGTCAACAAGATGAAGTTTTCTTGAGTGAATGTGGCTCAATAATTGCCCTTTTGGATTCCTTTTAATAATAATGCTCTAAATAAATTATTGGTCCATGGGACCATTTTATTTTAAGTATTAGCTATTGGAGCATAAATTTATCCAATGATCTTTTATATTCTTGGTATTTACTCTGCATTTTTCTCTCTCTTTACTAAACAATTTCAAATACAGACTGTTTTAATGCATCGAGTTTTTCGATTAGTTTATTATTAGTGGTATTCTTTTATTTTTTTATTTTCATTTTTCCTTGCTTTTGGACCCTCTTTGTCCGATTGTAAAATCTTTGCAGAAGGCGGACGCCATCAGATTTCATATGAAATTATGCTGCTCAATATTCTTCCTCGGTATTCTGGTTGGTTATTATTCGTATTAGTTGAATATGAACAGTTAGAACCGAGCTACTCGAAATTGAATCTAATTCGTTACCGATTCGGAATCGAAGTTTAATGGGTTAATTGAAAATTAACTGAAAGTTTGTTTTTTTTTCCACAATGTTAAAACTTAAATTAAATCATTTTAACCTTCTTTTAATAGAGTTATCATCTGGGGGTATGGAGAGAGGGCTAATAATCTGATCATTGTGATTACTTTTCTGCCCAATACAGAATAACTCCCTCAAATACGAAAAAAGGATTCGATACTTGAATGGTGGTTTCAGAAGAAAAAAAATGGAGAACAATAGGTGTTATTTTCTTTACTCCCTTCTTTGTTCCAGCTGACACCCGTAAATTGCATATATGTGTTTTCACGTCTCTAGCAGTTAGGTTTTCTTTTTATTCGGTTTATTTTTCTGCTCTCTCATGTGAAGATATTATTTTGATTTTATATTATTTTATGTTGCATTCAAAACTAAAAGAACATATTTGGTATACTTTCCATTGAAACACATCTATACACCCACATCGGTTGATATAAAAATATCCAAGTTACTTTATGTTGACACTAACTACAAAATTGACGATTAAATTCAACTTAACTCAACTCAATAATGGTTTACTTACCCCTATAACAACCAATACGATACTACACTTGAAGTCGATTTTATTCTTATACTTATTCTTATTTGAAGATCTATTATTTATTGAAACAATTCTTTTTCTTTTTTTGAACCAAAAAAAATGAAAAGATAAATAAAATTATTCTAAACCACAGGTTTTAAATTATCTACTGGTTTTGGCATTCTTCTGGGGCCTTTTTGGTGGCACCTTCTTCTTCTTCACTTTCGTCGTCGCTTCCTTCTTCTTCTTCACTGTCAAATTCTTCTTCATCTTCAAAATCTTCTGGATATCCAAATCCAACAGCATCACCAGTGAACCAATCAATAGCACGTGGGATCAATCTATCCTTAATTTCTTCACCCAATTGGTAATCCAATTCTAAACGAGCTTCCAAATCTTCATCTTCTTCTTCAGCGTCTTCATCTTCTTCATCTTCTTCATCTTCAATGGAAGCTGGAGGCTTTGGAGGATCGAAAAAGTTGAAGAATGATTCAGTTGGAGTCAATTTTTCAATAGTACGAGTTTGCTTGGTGTTCTTATTTCTTTGCTTTCTTCTTTCAATGGAAATGGTTACATTATTTTCCTTTGAAGACCAGTTAATTTCACAACCATCAGCGTGATCGTAAACGAAATCACCAGAATAACCAAGTTCAGCTTGATAGTAATAAGTTTTAGTTAAAATTTGGTTAGTTAAGTATGGGTTTTCGTTAAATTCGAAAATCAATTCAAAACCTGGTGTTTCGAGGTATTCCATTCTGATATCTTTCAAGAACAGTAAGACTTCAGAATCTCTATCAGTTATAGTTTCGGAGACAGTTTGAAGGTTTTCTAAAGCTGTAAGCCAGAATCCTGGAATACCTTTAACATCTTCATCGTCTTCTTCGTCATCTTCATCCTTGTCTTGCTTAGTATCTTCGTCCTTTTCTTCATCATCTTCATCATCTTCATGTTCAGCTTCATCTAATATTTCACCTTCTTCGATTTCTTGTGCGGTTGGTTCTTCAGCTCCACTAATAATGTTCTTTCTTCTTTCATAGAGTGGTTCATATTTCTTAGCATAAAGCTTTTCTAATTTTAATAATTCTCTTTGAAATTCAGCTTCTAATTTCATTTGCTTTTGTTGGACTGCTTTTAAACCATAAACTCTACTCTTGACTGCCTTTGGTAAAGCGTCAATGTATCCACTTTGTTGACCAACAAGGTTACCTAATTTACCTTGAATCATTGATAATAAAACTGGGTTATTGGCTAATTGAGCGGAAATGCCACCTTCTTCTTCATTGATGGTTGCAACACCAGGCTTGGTTCTTAAATAAGAAGTAGTCACTGAAGATGGTGTATTTTGAGGAGTAGGAGCTTTGGAAATGTCTCCCTGCTTCTTTCTAATTGGTTCAGACATGATTTTATCTTGTGTTTTACTACTTATTCTGATCGACTAGTTGACAAGTGTGCAAGTATCTCAACTCAACGCGTTTTCTTTCCTTCCCCTTATCCTTGATATTTGATCATCGAAGAGGGCAAAAGAAAAAAAAGAAAAGGGAGACACGGTGCAGGAAATTCTCCTTGTTGGAAAGAAACACAAAACGGTTGATTTCCCAGCATTGATGCGTAAGAAAAAAATTGGGCTGGAAACGGATAAATCGAAGCTCAGTGCAACATGTTCTATAAAGGACAAAGCAAGAGTTCGGAAGAAAAAGCATAGAATTGAATTATAGGTAAAAGTTGTACGGGTATGATAAATAAGAATTATGTATAGGCGTAGTATATATGGATACGATTAGTATTTTCTGAATATCCTAGGTGTTTTGTTGGATTCTTTCATCACGGTTTATGCTGTTCTTCAGTTTATTTTTATGGACTATTATTTTTGCGTTACATTTTACTTTTTCCGTTGTAATCCAGCCAAATTCTCTCTTGTCACAAGGAAAAAATATCAATGATACTAAAGGAAAGAGATATAGTAATATATGGACAAAATAAAATATTTAGACAAAAAAATTATGAAATTTAAAAGAATTATATATATATATATATATGAGTGAAATATATTGATAGACGTACAAAACTAGTATGAATGGTGCGAGAGGAGTAAGTAATACAAGTAATACAGTAATGCTGACATATTTATACATTATATTAATGATATACAGAAGTCAATGTAAAAATAATATCATTAAAAATAATATCATTAACCAAATGATCTATATATGCATGTCAACCATCTTACACTTGACGATCCCAACATCCAGGCCGGGAACACCCTTGGTGAAATCAAATACTTGAAATATACCTTTTCTATCCACAGTAAATATCCGTCCACCAGATTTTGAAAAAGTAATTGAAGCGGACTCTCTAAATCTCTCTGCATTTGATGTTTCTCCAAGTTGTAATACAATTTTTTTCATTTGTGATGTAGGATGAAGTTGAAATTTAGGTATTGATACAAGGTACAAATGTCCCGATTTGCTCAAGTATACAACACCATCTCCTCGAGGCAGTAATGCAATTCTATGAATTTCTGATCCAACCTCTGGAATTTTCATTAAAAGTTCCGATGCTTTCAATGTAAGATTATTATTATTATTATTATTGATGCTATTGTTATTATTATTATTGTTGGTAGTGTTAGCACTAGTAGTATTAGCACTAGCATTAGCATTATTATTATTATTAGCAATACTATTATTATTATTGGCAATACTACTGTTCATGCCATTATTGTTCCCTCCACTGGTATTATTACCACCAAGATTGATATTTCCAGAATTATGAACACTATTATTAGTATTCATATTATTAGTATTGTTTGTACGATTATTATTGGTATTGAAGGAAATGTTCGTGAAAAGATCAACCTCATTGAAACTATCAGGCTTACTAATTAAACTTGAAATATCAGTTCCAACTGAAGTAGATTTCACTCGGAGATTTCCTTCCAAACTACCACCATCTAACCTTATGACCGTTGGTGGCCTATTGGTAAGAGAACATGATGCAATGTAAAGGAGATTTGCATATATAGTCCCAAATTCAATATCAGTTACTCCTTCATTCCATAAATTACGTTCACGGTCTCCCAGATCTCTTGATTCATAGTCCGATATTCCATTTTCTTTCTGATCAACAGATCTTTTACGTGGATAACTAGTATCTGTCCATATTAATCTAGGTTTCCTTAAGTTTTCACTACTGCTGCTAGACAATTTAATAATAAGATACCTTGATTCCCAAGAAGTACAGCATAAAAGGAAATTCGAAGTAGAATTGAACTTGATAAATTTGATTGGGTCTCTATATGGAATTGTAATCGTGATAGGTTCCACGGATTTCAATCCTCCTTTTGAATCACGGTTTAATTTATGAAGAATAATAAATGGTTGCTCCTTATTGGAAACTCTTTCCCTTGCAGTGATCCCACAGGCAACAATGGATTCATCTGGAGATATAGATATACAACGAATTGGGAAATTGGTACAATAAGTATAAACTGGTCTCCCCAATTCTTTTGGATCGTTTGAAGATATATTAAATACACGAATTATTCCTTTCGTCCCGGAAATTATCAAATATTTCGATGATAAACTACAATAGATCTGTTCCCAATTACTAAGAGTGCTAGGGTTTAATGGAACAATTGGTGAAGAAGTTGTAGTGGTAGTAGAAGTAGAAGAACCAAATTCATTTTTAATCACAATTTCATCTGTGCTTGTGCTTGTCATAAGATTACTATAATTTGGACCATATTCTCCTGTCAGTTTACCACAGCATATCATCTTTGGAGGTCTTGCTGATTTACCAGATTGCTGGGATTCTAAATCTTCACAATATTCATACAATTCCCATTTTTTATCGGTTATTAATACAAATCTAGTTATTTCAAACCCGGTATTTGGATCAATATAACTGAGGATACTACTACAAATGAATTTTAATGATTTTTTAATTACTGATGAAGACCTTAAGCTTGATAAAGAAGTTAAGTTTAATTTCAGTTGTTGTGTTTGAAATGCTGTTGCCTTTCTGTAGAAGGGGAAACATTTTGAAAAATTGTATTCTGCTTGTTCAATCGAATGGTTTTCAACCGCTGATTGGTTTAAGCTATTAGTTGGCTGTTGCTGTTGCTGTTGTTGCTGATTCGATTTGAAGAAGGACTCCATTTTCGGGAAATAGCTCTGGGTGAAAGGTGATATCGAAAGCGAAGTTGGTGAAACACTCAGCAGTTTCCTTCTGCTTGACAGAAGGGAGCTATTATGAATCACCGATGAAGAATTAGATTCCAAAGATGCCCCCAAGGGATTATTTTGATTATTACTATTATTATTATTATTAATATTATTATTATTAGAATTAGAATTGTTCATGTAAGTAGGTGATGATGGAATTGGGACCGCTGAAGACCGGGGTATATCTTTAGAAGCTGCTGGTATATGAGCCTGTAAAGTTGAAGATGACGATACTTGACTTGGAACACTAGTACTATCAGTCGTGTTAGTAGTAGTATTAGTATTAGAAGTAGTATTGGTAGCTGAGTTAGAAGACCGTCTTCTTTCTCTTCCCGGTACCGGTGTTTTCGAATCCATTTCCTCCTTGGCGTACTTGTAGAACATACTAAGTAAGTTCATTGGCTCTGTATTAGACTTTTCTTCTCTATCTTTAACTACCGAATCATGTATATCATGAGTTATGGTAGAGTTATTCTTTTTACTCTGTCTGGAAGAAATATCTTTCACATTCGTATTCATTTCGATAAGAATCTTATAAAGAGATCGAAGTGGTGAAACTGGTCCAATTATACCAACTTCCGATTTTTGACATGATGGGCAAATGGGGCTGGCAAGACTATTAAAGTATGATTCAGAGACTAGACATCCACATGATAGACAAGATGCATCGTTAATTATTTCATTCGATGGGTTACCTTTGAACCGTAAAAGATTCTCTAACTGTCCAATCCTCTGTTTATCCGTTACGGACATTGAAATCAATGGTTACCTGCTTATCTGTTGTAAATTCGATTCAATTCAACTCAATTCAATTAGATTCAATTCAATTTATTTTAATTTAATTCAATTCGTTTTGTTTGGATTTCTCTATTTTTTTTTTTTTGTTCGCAAAACCCAATTAAGCGGGACCACATTTTAGATAAGAAGGCTTGGGCTATCATGAAACATGTCAAGAGGAAACAGTAAGACTAAAAAGAGAGATAATTTTATTTATCAAAGTGACACTTGGAATGTTGATTTCTAAGATTAAAATTTCTTTTATTATACTAGATTATACTTTTTTTGTTTTACTATTTAATTCATAAAGATTCTGTCATATTCCAAATACATACTACTTACACCTCATGCACCAACTTTAATCCCTTTTTCGTTCAGTTCCAGGTGGTCCGGGTCCAGATCTAGGTCCCATGGAATCCTGTGAAATTTACATATATCATTCGACTTTCTTTTGTTGCTCTTATTGTTTTTCTTTGTCATCCAGCGAATTAATTATTCCAACACTGGTTATACTGGGGGTAACACATCTACTGGGTACCCTAGCATTTGCAGCGTCCCTATTTAAATTATCGACTTCTATTTCATTTGTCTCACGAAGATTATTGGTACTATTTTCTTCAATATTTCTTTCTTCACCTTGCTTTTGACCATGGCCAACCGATGAATTTGAATTGGTCGATATACGAGTTACACCATGATGGAAATTTGGTATAGTTGATTTTTGCTCCAAGCTTAAATCTTCAAAAGTTGCATCCAAATCTTCCAAGCCTATTTGATCAGACCCATAATCAAATAATGAAAAAAATGAAGCACCTACTTTCTTCACTGTTTTGAAAATGGAAGTTATTATTCCATCTGGTTTTTGTGATGGGTCTGGTTCTTGATAAATGGGTCTTAATATTAATACTGATCTTGGAGCCAAGTTTAAATCTCCAAGGGTAAGACTTTCTTCTTCAGCAGTGAAGTTACCACTACCAATCATATAAGAATAAAATACATAATTATTGGCGTCTGGATATGGAGATTCAACAAATGAAGGAACGTATTCCGAGGTATCCTTAATGATATCATTATTAGTTTCATTATCTAACCATTCCCGTACATCTTGTAAAGTGTCACAGGTATTAAAAGTATGCACTAATGAACTTCCGTCAAAAAGTTTAATATTAATTGTACACAATTCAGAGAAATTGTTTTTATTTGAAGAAGAGGCAGCAAACTTATCAGATTTGTTTATCTTGGATGATTCTTCAGAATCTTTTGTTGTGCCAGCAGAACCTGTCAGAAGGGCAGCAGTATAGGTTTGTCTAGATTTACGTTCTTTTTGATCATATTGTATTTGTTTTCTTATCCTTTCAGTCTCTCTTTCAAATTCGGAATTAAATCCCTTTATCCTTCCAGAGGATTTTAAAGATGGTTTATCGTTATCATTATTGTTAATGTTTTTATTCTTGTTGTCATTTGCATTCATCTTGGTGATTATTTGATCTAATTCAGCCATGAATGATTCCGGGTTGCTTTTTAAAGAAACGTCAAACAAGATTTTACTTTTTTGTAAAATAAGAATACTAGGAGTATCAATAGACTTGAATATTTCTTCAAACTTATTAAAACTTTCAGTTCCTTGTACTATTCTAATACAAATAAAAGTGTGGTAAATTCTGGTAATGAGGTTATCCGATCGGTCTAAATTGCCCCCGAGAAAGTTATCGAGGAGATCAATTTTGGATTCATTACAAGCAAATATAAATAATGGCTTATTTGTGGCAAGGGATGAACTAATGGATTCTTCTATCGAGGAGCTAAATAGCTGTGAAATAGTCTCCATCGTGATTTAATAAGGTATAATTTAAAATATAATTCTTTATTATTGTTGTTGTTGTTTGCACAAGGGGTCAAGAAAGCAAAGGAAGTAACAAAAAGCCCAAAGGAACAAAAAAAAAAAAAAAAAAAGGAAGTCGCAAACTTCTTATTATCCGTCAAAAATTTTTTTGAGTGAAAAGCAATCACTGGCTCTGGCCATGAATTTATACTAGGAGTTGCGCAAGACGCTAAAAGTAAAGTATAGGTTACCCCAGTTATTATCGATTAGCGTACATAAGAAACGTAAAAAAAAAAAAGAATGCAGAAAAAAAAGGATCCTTAATCAAATGAGCAGAGACCAAAAATATGGAGATCCGACGATTTCCGAGAAAGTATTCACAATGTTTGAGAACATCCAGTTTCATCTACTAAGCAAGGTGAAAATATGGAGATCATTAACAAATGGAAAAGAGGCAATAGCGTGGACAAATTACAAATCAGCTTTGCACTTGAGTCACTTTATCTAGTGCTCCAACTTTTGTGATGAAGCGTAAGAATTTCATGCAGTGGCTAGACGCTTAACGCGAGATTCAAGTGCAGTTTTGCATTGCTAAATTTAACCTTACAAACTTGTTTGAGGCTACCAAGCTAAAAACAAAGGGCCATCCCACCAGTATATTGGAACTAAAGAGAAGAGGGACAATATTTAAATGATCATTTGATTTATTTAGACTTATTACTTTCCCCTTACTTAATACTATACTTTTTAAGAACTCTGAACCCTGTAGTCTCTGTGACTAACTACCCTGTGACCAACTTTGTCTGGTAGACATTTTGTTGAGGTGATCAGAAGAGAGCACAAAAAAAGCATAAAATGAGTAGAAATGCATAAAATGAGAAAAAAATAAAATTAAAATATACAGCAGATAGTAAATCTTAGGAAACCTCTGCGGGGCTGGAACCTCTGAGAAAAGAGGAGAATGACAGCTTCCAGGAGGGGAGCAAGAGAGGGGAGGCGGTAGTTTTTAGAAGCTATTGACAGCGCCGACACATGTTTCCAAAAGCTGAACAAACACTTCTGTATTTGAGATAAATACGACAGTTCGGTTATCAACTAATTAAGGTAATCGGAGAAGTTGTCTTCTTTTCTTCAATCATCTATAACTTCTCCATTCCAATCTACCGCTTAATAAGGTTTGCGATATTATATACGGAGTTGATTAAATCGATTGCAGCAGCATGTGGAAACCACATGGGGTGTTACAGTTACCGCTTTTTCTCATTTAATAGACAACGTAGAAACTTTAGGTCAACGTAAGAATGGATTGTTTCTTTTTAGTTCTAGGGCCTTGCATGATTTCATGTTGAACATTGATTCCACATCATCTTACGATCATTCACCACTTATTTTAGACGTATGATTTTAGCGATCTTTTTTTTCGGTCTCTTCTGTCTTCCCGCTCACACTACCTTCTTACGATTATATAAAAATATATACAGGTCCATTGTTTACATTTTGGAAGAGGTCTTATTTATTGTATTTATTTTTGATTCAAAAGTTTAATACCAAGCTTTACTCCATAACAGGTGACATCTAATCATGAATAACATCAAAGTATTGGTCCGTGTGAGACCTCCAATAAGTGGAAAAGATGATGAACTGAGATGCTTGGTTACTATGCCTAATGATGATCAAAAAATTACCCTTCTTGATGTCCCAGAAACATCATCTTTTTACCTGAAAACTGAATCAGACAATCACAAAAAATATGAATTTGATGAATCAATATGGTCGTACGATCAACTGAGTCCTAATTTTACCAATAACTTTGATTTTTATCTTAAAAATTCTCTGAATATTTTGGATCATGCATTTCTGGGTTATAATGTTTGCTTTTTAGCTTATGGTCAAACTGGTTCCGGTAAGACTCATTCAATGATGGGATCGCCTCAAGATCCAGGGTTGATTCCTTTATTATTGAAAGATCTTCTCCGTAGAAGAGAAAGATTAGTAGCAGATAAGGTCAACTGTGTTATCAGATTACTGTACATGGAAATTTATAATGAACAAGTGAAAGATTTACTTAATGTTAATAACAGTGAAACCAAGAAATGTAAAGTTAGAGAGAATCCACAGTCAGGTCCTTACGTTGAAAACTTATTAGATTTCCCAATAAGTAATTTCCAGTCATTTTTAACTCTTTTAGATCGTGGGAACAAGTTAAGATCTACTGCAGCTACTCAAATGAACGAACAAAGTTCTAGATCCCATGCAATCATTACCCTTCTGCTTGTTCAAACAAAGTTTAAGAGTGTCTCTGGAGAATCTGAAGATCTTGGGGAGGCAGAAGAAGAATTAGTTTCTAATATTAAACTTGTTGATTTAGCAGGTTCTGAAAGATTATCTAAAACCAAGGTTTTCAAAGAGCAAGAGAGACTTAAAGAAGGGACATTAATCAATAAATCACTTACAGTGTTAGGAAGATGTATTAATATTTTATCAAGTAACAACAGCAATAACAATAGCAATAATAATAACAACGAAATAGTGCCATTTAGAGACTCGGTATTGACATATTTATTAAAAGAAAACTTGGGAGGTAATTCTAAAACATTTATGTTGTTTTGTATATCACCTCTGGATTTTGAAGAAACCTATCAGACATTAAACTACGCAAATAGAGTGAAAAAAATTAAGACCACAGCAACTGCTAACAAGAAGAAAATCACTGGAGCAGCTAAAACTAAGATTGACTGGACTTCAATACAGTATGAAGATCAATCAGCTACTATTGAATTGAAGACTGAGGTAGATCAATTGACCCAAGAATTAGAAAATTTAAAGGCAAGCTCTCTAAATAAGCAAATGGAAGAAGAAGCTAAATGGACAAAATTAGCATCATTTCTTGAATCCCAAACAGAAACCCTTAGATTTGAAAATAAATACTTGCACAATCTACTGAAACAAAGAGGAGACGAGATAGAAGAATTGAATAAACAGTTATCATATTTGTATCAGGAATTGGAAAGATCTCTGTCAAGATATAGGTCAACATCTAATCAACAATATGAATACATGAAGTCAGGGTTAAGCAATCGCTGCAGAACTCGATTACATGAAATTAACGATGATTTGAAAGATTTTGATCCTACTTTGGTCCTTGGAAATGTTTAAGAAATTGAGATCTTAATGAAAGCAAGTTTTTAGGAATAGGCTAATTTACATGGGAATCACTACAAAGATGTTTGAGAATGTCTTACATTATGCATATAGTTAATATTAAGAGGAAAATATAACACATAATACGAAACGATAAGATTATCAAAAAATAAAGTAAGAAATTAGTAAAAATAGTAAAATAGTGAAAATAATAATAATAGTAATAATAGTAAATCATGAAACATCCAATCCAATACACCACTCATCCAGATCCTTGCTTGAAAATATAATAACGTAATATGTTAATAGCTTTGTTTAATAGCTTCTTAGTACTCTCGTTATAGGCTTGAGTTAGTGGGAAGTATCGCGAACTCCAGCGAGAATCGCTCGAAGTTTAGTGGGATATTTGAGTTTCCAAAAATTCTGGATCTCCTTGAAGCACGAAAATTGTTTGACGACATTTTTACGGATAGAAAGCTACTAGAATGTCTGAAGAGTTTGTGAATTACCGAGTGAAACTTGTTCTTTCCAATGGAACAAGTCAAGACGGTTTAGTAACGCGTGTTGATCCTTCGGGGATAACGTTATTGGACGACTCCAGTAAAGTATCCAATACTTTCCCAAGTAATCAAATTGCTGATTTGAAAGTATTACAACTCCCTGCTAATTTCAATAAGAAATCGAAGAATTCCAAGAAGAATGTTCCTAAGAGAGATACTGGGACTGCCACTCCACTTTTCGATGATGCTATTATGTATATTAAACCTTCTAGTAGTACTGTTCTGTACAATGAGAGTGAAGTTGATTCCAATGAAAAGAAAGGAAGTCGTAGTAAAACCCCAAAGAATAATAAGGAAAGTAAAACTTGGAATGGTAATGAATTTGATGACGAAATTCAGAAGATTAAGGATTCCACTGAATTTGATTTTGCTGCCAATCTTGCTATGTTTGATAAGAAATCAGTGTTTGCTGATATTCAGAAACATGATACCGTTGACCCTCATGAAAGATTAGTTGGTCATAATAAAATTGAAAACATTGAAAATGAAAAATTCCGTAATAATGAAATGGTTATTAATAATAACGGTAGTAGTGACAATTGGGATAAAATTGGATCTACCAATGGCGGTAAGAATGGTTTATCAGATTCTCAAAAGAATAATAAGAATAAACTGAAATTGGATGGTAAGAACCATGAAGTTCAAAAGAAAAATGTCAAGTTTATTAACGGTGAAAGTAACGAAGTTATCCCAACTTGTTCTTTAGTGCAACTTATGGAAATTGGAAGAATTTGTTCTGAAAATTATGGAATTTCTTCTTCAATTCAAGAAGAAGTTGGAGGTGTCAACTTATCTCAACTTATAATGCAAAAAATTCTTGGAGGTTCTTCAAGGTTAAGTAATAAGAAAAATCATAATCTCCCACCATTGGTACTTCTTTTAATCGGTAACGGTAAATGTGGAGCTAAGGCATTTGCTGCTGGACGTCATTTAACTAATCATGGTATTAGAGTTCTTGCATTTGTTTTACAAAACGATGAAGATTCAAATGATTCATTATCACATCAATGGCAACTTTTCGAAAAAGCTGGTGGTAAAGTGTTAACTACCGATTTCAAGCAATTATTGAATATTATTTATAATGAACTCGATACACCAGTGGAACTTATAATCGATGCATTACAAGGATATGATGATCATTTGGAAGATATGTTTTTCGAAGAACGTGAATTATCTTCTTTAAGAAGTGTACTTGATTGGTGTAATGAGCCTCATCAACAAGTGAAAGTGATGTCTTTAGATATACCTTCAGGGATCGATGGAGGTTCAGGAATGTTACTGGAATTTGGTATTAGTATTTCTCCTCGATGGTGTGTATCTTTAGGGTTACCAATTACTGGATTGATACATGCATACAAAAATGGTACCATTCCATTTGATGGTGAAATACTACACTATTTGGTGGACACCGGTATTCCTAATAAGGTCTTTGGAAAGAGTAATTTAAGAAAGTTTGATAGATACTGGTTCAGTGCTGGTTCTGCTATTAGACTCCAAGTTACCGCCGAATAAGCCCAATAATCACCAATAGTCAATATAGACCTCAATTAGATACAAAAGAAAATAAAAGAGAAAAATAGAAAAAACAACAACAACAGAATGGCAGATACCTTCCTGCTACATTAATTCACATATACATAGTAAGCATCTTCAAGCAACTATAAACGAAAATTGTTAAATACTAAAACTCATCAAAACATAATAAACAATTGCAAAATTAATCTAATTCTAAAGTAGCCTTTAAATATTTCTTCTACAATTCTTTCTACTTATGCCATCTTTCTTACTTCATCATTTCTTATATTTTCTCGTGCTCGCTGCCAGTTTGAATCTGCCAGATCGAATCTTTGAGGATTCGCTTGTTTTGATTTTTTCGTGGCCTGCACACAACGCGATGCTACATTGAAGTTTCACAAAGTCCACAATCAAAGTAAACCAGTAGCTGAACTTGAAGGGGAACTTGTGATTGACATGTTCACGTTAAATAGCCAATCAAACAGCAACAACCCAGGGAGTAACCCGGGGGTTTCTGGCGGGTTTGGTAGCAGTTTAAATCAGACCAATTCATCTCCAGGTTCTGGTCTTTTTGGGTCTACTGCTAAGCGATCTGCTTCTACTGGTGGGTTGTTTGGCAACAGTCAATCAACCACACAACCTTCATCTACTACTATCGGTGGTGGTGGGAATTTGTTTGGTAATAGTACCGCCAGCCCTTCTGTATCCACAGGTGGTGGATTATTTGGAAAGCCAAACTCATTAGCTCCTATTACCACTGGATCAACTGCTCCAACTGGAGGCTTGTTCGGTGCTACAACCACCTCTGCCAACCCAGCCTCAGGGTTATTTGGGAACTCCAACACTGGATCGAACACTACTAATACTGCCACTGGTTTGTTTGGGAACTCTACCACTGGAGGATTGAACACTTCCAATACATCTACTGGATTGTTTGGTGCTGCTAAACCAGCTACTTCCATTGGTGGTGGCGGTTTATTTGGCTCATCTACTGCTGCAAATCCCGCAGCCGGGACTTCAGGGTTATTTGGAGCCGCTAAACCGACAACCGGTGGTCTTTTTGGTGGTGGTACATCTACATTATCCAACACGACTAGTGGTGGCTTGTTTGGAAATGCCCCTCAAACTAACAATGGTGGACTCTTTAGTGGTCAACAATCCACTCAGAATAATGGTTTACTAGGTGGTATTGGTGCCAATCCCCAGAACCAGAACCAGAACCAGAACCCATATAATTTCGATCCTACCTTATCCAAACCTGCTACACAAATCACATCAATGCCACAGTCAGTGACAGAAACTCTCTTCTCGGACCTGTTTGGTGGGAAATCTGATAAGAAGAGATCATTTTCTCAAGTATCTACCCAAGAAAAGAGCTCAAATCCAGTATCATTGCCCAAGTCATCATTGTTATCCAAACTTGGTGAAACAATTGGATTCTTAAACCCAAGCAAATATTGGTCAAAGAAGAGTATTTCTTCAAATGAACCCGAAGATTCTAATATAAGAGGATTATTTGCTAGCCTGAATTATAATGATAGATCTATTTTCAAGGCTCAGCATAGAAAGCGGTCAACTGATCCTAAAGTTATTGCTTATAAGGCAAAGTTTAAAATCTCCGATTCATTTGGTCATGGTGACGTAAAGAAGCTTGTGATTAAATCAAAACCTTTGAAGTTCCACTTGATCAACACAGAAAAAGTTTTTGATAATAAACGAAGAAGAATAATGATAGATACCAATCTTCAATCATCTCTCGAATCTTCCACACCTCAAATTTTAAGTAGCGACGATGATCTCGATAGTTCAGATACCGAAATTAATATCCCTAAATCTGTTTCCATAAGCGACCTTAGATTTTCTTATAAAGCAAGAAACGGTAGAGGAGGTGTTTCTTCAGAATCTAAATCAAACAAAGCATCTCAAAGACTTATCGACGAAGATAATAAGCTTGACGATCCTGAAGTTAGTAATGGTTACTGGTGTTCTCCATCTATAAGCCAGCTTTCCAAATATTCCCCTATGGCACTTCGAGAAATTGATAATTTTATAATTGGTAGATTAGGAATGGGCCAAATATCATTCAATTTCCCAGTGGATTTATCAGGTTTGTACAATGAAGCCAAAGAAAATAATAGTACTTTAAAGGATGAATTGTTTGGTAATGTTGTTGAATTCCATAAAAGAGGGATCGTAGAAGTTTATAATAAAGGTTCCAAGCCCCCTGTTGGATTTGGAATGAATATTCCTGCTACAATTACATTGGAAGGAATGTTCCCAAAAGACGGACAATCATCCGCTGCTTTTATTAGACGTTTACAGAGCCAGAAGGAAATGGAATTTGTCACTTATGATCCAATAACTGGTAATTGGACTTTTAAAGTCCAACATTTCAGTATTTGGGGTTTAGTTGATGAAGATGTAGAACAAGATACGAATATGGATCAACAACCTACAGGATCAACGTCTCCCACAAATACCCAAAACCTCAACGGTACAATCCAACTTGATGATAATAATGTGAAATACCAAAAGCAGATTGTAAAGGAGAAAAATAGCAAGCATACTAAAGCGTTCCCAGGTGGATGGGCCAACGATACCGCTGAATTATCTGCTTTGGACATGAAAAAGAGTTTTGTAAATCAAGAAATTCGCCAAGAAATTAGTAGATATTCAAATTTGAGTAAAGCTCAAGTACAACGAGGTGGAGATATAACTGTTGATGAAGATTCTCTGAGATCAGATTCACCTGTCAGTTTTGTACTTCCTGAAATTGAAGATACATATGAGTTCAAGGGTAAAAGGGAAGCTAAATTTAACTACTTGAAACAATTAGTTAGTGTCTTACCTCGTAATATATCCATGGATCAATTAATTGATGAAAAGGCATTTGAACCAGAAATTCCCAACGAATCTATGTTTGACTCTGTTCAAATAAGACCAAACTTAGCTGTCTCCGATGATTGGCTAATTCAATTACAATTGGCCAATGATTTGAATTCATCTTTGAATCCAATTCGTGGGCAACAAGATGATAAATATTTAAATGCAGAAAAAGTTGACAACATTTTGTTTGGTTCTGGCAGCAATAAATTTTCATCTAAAAGCTTTTATAAGGATACCACCAACTTGAAAAGTACCATTATAGAAGAAGATACTGTGCCTATTCCAAATGGAACTTTGGATCAAATTGCCAAAATAAAATCTAAAACAACGACATTTCTTAGAACAAATCAATTCCCACAAATCCCAGAGAAGAAGAGAATTTCATTTTCTGAAATCATTAATGAAAATTTGAACACAGATTCGAAATTTATGTTAAAATTATGTTCATCTCTATTTGATGAGATTATTTTGGAATCTTCCCAACCCATCGAAGCTAGTTTAATACCTCATTTGAAGCTGTTGAGTGAAAGAACTGAAATTTCCAATTGGTTGAAAGAATATACTACTGAATATTATCAAAAGAATATTTTAGAACCATTGGATGAAGTTTTGTATAGTGTTTGTATTGGCGACATTAAGGAAGCCATTGAAAAAGCATTAAACTCAAATAACATGCATCTTTCTGTTTTATTGACTCTTTTAGATTCTAATGATCAAAGTGTCAAACGGTTGGCCAAATCCCAACTTGAATATTGGGAAGAATTTAAATCTAATAAGTTTATACCCAAATCAATTTATTGCATATATCAAATTTTAGCTAACGATTTTGATACATTGATTATTGAATTCCCATGGTATATTTTACTATCCTTAGAATTCTTGTATGGAGATCAAAACAAGAAATTGGTTGATCTTATTGAAGACATTGAAGGGAAAGCTTCACCTAATGGCCAATTATTTACGATTTTGAAGTTTTATGAATGTACAAATTTTGCTAACAACCAAACCGAAGCTTTGAATGTATTGATTTCGAGTGATCTTGAATTATCTTCAAAATGGTTGATTGCATTTATTTCAGGTAAAATTAGCAACTACGATATTCTTACCAAAGATTTTGCTCATCAATTACAATTGAATGGAAATTGGAAGGATGCTATATTTGTATATTCCGATATTAAAAACGATGAAGAATGTAAGAAATATATCAAAGAAATTCTTTTCGATTACATTGACGAAATCAAAAATGATGAAGTGGATGAAGAAAATTACTTGAAGCATCATTTATCTATACCACAGAGTGCTATTTATGAAAGTGTTGCTAAGAAACAGAAAGAATTGGGTAATTATTGGGAACAATGTGAAGCCCTTATTATAGCTCAACAATGGGAAGAAGTTCATGATTGTATTGTGGAAGAATTAGGACCAGTTACAGTTATTTCCAATAACTCTGAATTACGTAAAAGACTTGAAAATATTGTTAACCAAATACCTCATAAGGGATTAATTTTATCACAATGGAAACAAAATGCTGGAATATTTATTCTGTTTATTGAGCTTGTTGATAAATTTGAAAAAAACCCACAAATATCAACTGTAAGAGGATCTGAATTCAAAGAATTATTTGATCCACTCTTGACTAATCTTGGGAATTTCAAATTGAAGAAAAGTAAATTAGAGAATAAGGCTTCTCTTGAAATTATGACCAAGAAAATTGGCGATTGGGTGTTAATGCTGGACGAGTTTTCTTCTAGTAAAATAACTAATTTGAATCTTGATGAAAATGAACGCTTATATTTTGCTGCTCGTCTCACAACATAAGCTACATGTACCAATATTGGTATAGATAGAAATATACATTGATATAGATAAAAAATTAAATATAATTAACATATAATTAACAAGACGAATTGTAGAGATTAAATTTATACCTTAACTGAGAATAATTACAACTAGCATTTATATTAAAATATAATTATAGAAGCTACAATTTTGGAAGCCTACTAGAAGCCTTATTAGTCGAAGGTTTATGATTAATTTATTTTTTGATAACGGAATATTTCTTTTTATTTTTGTTTCAATTCTCCTTGTTTCAAATCATTTTTTTTTTTTGCTTTTTTGCTTTTTTATCTTTTTTTATTTTAATAATCTGATTAGTAAGAAAACATATCGGTGATTTATTTCACTTAGAGGAAACATATTGAACTTATATTCGAGAAAGCGTACTCATTTGTATTTAGTTAGGAGAAGAAACATACATTAGTATCATGTCGTCGACAGCGGTGGAAACAGTGACCACCCCGGATATACAGAAGACTCAGTTGAAGGCAACTGAACCAGAGCATTGTCCCGGTCCGGAATCAGAACAAGCAGGTAAAGAAGATGCATGTAAAGGGTGTGCCAATCAAGATATTTGTGCTTCCCAAATTCCAAAAGGACCGGATCCTCATATGCCACAGATCAATGAGAGATTAAACCAAATAGACCATAGAATCCTTGTCCTTTCAGGGAAGGGAGGTGTTGGTAAATCAACATTCACATCAATGTTATCATGGGCATTGGCCGCTGATGAAGATCTTGAAGTAGGAGCCATGGATTTAGATATTTGTGGTCCTTCACTCCCTCGTATGCTTGGAGCTTCAGACGAAGAATCAGTACATCAATCAAACTCCGGATGGTCACCAGTGTATGTAGCGGATAACTTGGGGTTGATGAGTATATCATTTATGTTACCAGATCCCGATTCTGCGATAATTTGGCGTGGGGCAAAGAAGAATGGATTAATTAAGCAATTTCTTAAAGATGTAAATTGGGGTGAACATTTGGATTATTTGGTGGTTGATACCCCTCCAGGCACCTCTGATGAACATCTTTCAGTTACAAGTTACATGAAGGAAGCAGGTATAGATGGAGCTCTTATTGTGACTACTCCACAAGAGGTAGCCCTTCTTGACGTACGTAAAGAAATCGATTTCTGTAATAAAGCTGGCGTAAAGATTCTTGGACTTGTTGAAAACATGTCAGGATTTGTATGTCCAAATTGTAAAGGAGAATCACAAATATTCAAGCCAACCACTGGTGGAGGTAAGGCGTTATGTGAAGAGTTGGGGATCAAGTACCTTGGTAGTGTCCCATTAGATCCAAGAATCGGACGTGCATGTGATCTGGGTAAGAGCTTCTTTGACGAGTATTCTGATTCTCCAGCTGCTACTGCTATTCTTGATGTGGTAGATGCCTTGAGAGACGAGATAGAAGGGGAAGCATAAAGGTACGGTTAATGGAATTAAAACATAGAACAAGGAACCAGATAATTCATGTTGGGTTCTTAATAAACATAATACAAATTTAGCAAATAGTAGAAAATAGTAGCAGACAGTAGCAAACAGTAGATTATAAGATATGTCATTGTAGCCTAATAAAGCATTCTAATGAGCACATAAATTGGCATAAAAATAGAGCATATAAATAGAGAATACAAGAATATACAAGAACATACAAGAACATAGATGAATATAGATGATACGAATTTTTTCATTATATAGATATGATCCCCACGAATAATATAAAATGCCAATATATTATATATTTCGGTATATACCCATACTTGGTATATACTTGGTATTCATTTATTTATTCAATTATTTTAGGAGTGTTTTTACCCCAGAATATCAGCTCATTACGAGCGAGAAAATAGATACTAATTTATGCAATTCCAAATCTCGTTATCTATAAGCAACACAGACAACCATTTAAATGACCAAAGAAGTCAAGCAATAATCCCAATATTCAACAGAAATGACACTCGAGAAAGAAATTAGTAACGTTCCTGGGTTCACCGAAACCAGACTTAACTCGTTATACCTGAATTTTGATGAGTTGAAACTCCTCAACCCAGATGGGTATGAAGCTAACATCCACACATGGACAAGTCTCTTGAAGCAATTTTTAAGGAACAATTTGTTTAGTTCTAGTCTTTCAATTCCAACCAGCAATCCTAATATATCCCAGTTGTTATCCAACGACAAATACGGGAAACCTAGATCATTGGCTACAGTCTTGCAAGAGCTCTTGAGTACTCAAGAGATCATCCCCTTATCACAATATCTTCAAGAAAATGAATCATACCATGAGCTATTGAAAGCTCCAGATGTATCCACATATTTTGTGCCACAAAATTGGTATAAATGGGGGGTTAGATATATTACTAGTAAGAAATTTAAAGTAACTACTTCTGCTGGTGAATTGGTCCCTGAAAGCTATATATTCTGGGACTATTTAGTGGAGTTGGCCACTGAAATCATAGAAAAAATCTATAAGGACAATAAGTCGAGATCGTCGTATAGCGATTTAATATTCGACTTGGATGAGTTTAAGGAAATACTTGAACATCATACCAAATTCCGTTTGAGCCAGACGGATTTGGAAATCTTGTTAACCTATTACTCCAGAGACACCAACTTCATTGTACTGGGTACAAACAGTGAAGGAGAGCTGTTGGTGAAACTCTATCCATCAATCTCTGATACCAACAGGCAAAACGAATTGTTGAATGTAGATAGGGAAGATTATAGTATCTTGGCTCTTAAGAAGAGTATTAGAACTCTTGAAAATAGGAAAGTCCAATTGGAATCCAGGATTAACCAGTTGGTCGAACAACAGAATAATTTATTGAAGAGCACATCAAATAGAGATATTATAACAGATGAAAGGTTGAAGCTGATTATTAGGTTGAAACGTGTGCTACAGAAATCTTTTAAAACATCTATTACTGCTTACGAGCAATTAACGAAAGCGTTATCTCTGATCAATGAAGCTACTGGTAATGTGGATGTACTCAACCTGTTGGAGAAATCTACTTTGTTACTTCAAAGTTTGAATAGCAAAGTGGATCTAGATAAGGTTGACGATGTGTTGCTGACATTTGAGGAAACCGTTGAAAATACTGAAGCAATTAGCCAAGCAATCACTTCTTTGAATGCTGGCGAGGATGAAGACGTAGATGAAGAGTATAATAGATTACTCGAAGAAAGTGGGGGCAAGAAAGCCAAGGAGAATACTCAAGATACGAAAGAAGATATGGAATTGCTTGACAAGCTTAAGAAATTGACCGTTGATTCAGATAATATTGAAGAAGCAAAGAAACAAGCAAATGAAGAGAAACAGGCAATCCCAGAAGGAATCTAATTTTTTTTTTTGATACATACGTATTTATACGACTATTACATATAATTTAGCTTTAATAATTTTAATACATTAATAGATCCTTATTTTTTAAATACTTACGTGAAGATAGCAGCA
Organism: Kurtzmaniella natalensis; assembly: GCA_030574355.1. Taxonomy (NCBI): domain Eukaryota; kingdom Fungi; phylum Ascomycota; class Pichiomycetes; order Serinales; family Debaryomycetaceae; genus Kurtzmaniella; species Kurtzmaniella natalensis. The sequence goes on along the minus strand of JAJMEV010000025.1, from coordinate 59,442 downwards.
ATGGAAATGGAGGGAATGGGTAAATTCTTAGTTTTGTATGTTAACCTAAGATTTGCAAGATTTGTTGAGTCAAGTTGAATAATTCCACATTTGGATCTTCAAATTGATCATTTTTGGCATCTCCTTGTTTTGAATTTTGTTGGTTTTGTTGTTGTTGTTGCAATTGGGTGTTACTCAAATTTTTAATACCTGATAAAATAGATTCATTATCTTTAATTAAAGAATTGATTTCAACGTTATTAGATTCAAGTAATTGAAGAATGGTCCACAATGCAATATGTTCAAAAGTTGCACTACCACTTTGTAAGAAACGAAGTAAGAACCCGTGAATACCATCACTTGGTTGAGTCCAGTTTTCTAAGATATATTGTCTGTGTTCATTGGAAACTCTTGAACATAAGTTAGCCAATGCAGCAGCAGAATTCCCACATACTTCACCGTTTTCACTGAAAGTCAATGGAATCAATACATCTATTATATGACTTTCGTATAAGTTTGGTTTTAAATCATCAGCCAATGCAAGAATTGCAAAACAAGCCAGAATTTCCAGTTGAACTGATAATGGAACTTTCAAGACTAATTCTTTACATTTTTCAACAGCACCCGCTTGCAATATAGCTAATCTATTTCTTTCACTTGAAGCAGCCAAATTTCTTAAAGTTGAAACTGCATGACATTGAATTTCTTCTGAATCAGTGTAATCTAACAATCCAATTAAAGGTTTTAAAAATCCAGCATCTATAATAAGGGCTTCATTTAATGGATGAATAGAAATATTTCTAATACAAGCAACTGCAGCAAGAACCAAAGGTTGATGATTACAAGTCAATAATTGAACCAAATGAGGTAATCCACCTGCTCTTACTATTTCGACTTGGTAACCAGAGTCAGATGCTAAATTTCTAAGAGCTAAAGTGGCCTGACATTGAACTCTTGGAGAAGGAGAATCCATCAAATGAACTAATTGACTAACTAATTTTGGTTCATTAGAAGCTAATTTCTTACGATTAGATTCATCAACAGCAATATTTGATAAAGCAGTAGTACAATAATATTGAACATCAGCATCTTCATTTGATAATAATGATACTAATACAGGTACAGCTCCGGCATTTACTAGTTCCTGTCTATTTTCACCAGAATGTGTCATATTAAGTAATGCACCAGTTGCATTTCTTTGAACTCTAATATCTTTAGATTTAGCTAATTTAGTCAATGGAATTAATGCACCACTTTTAGCAATTTTAGATTTATTATCATCTTGAGTTGCTAAATTAGTAATACAACCAACTGCATTGCATTGAACTTCTATATTTGTAGACATCATTTGACGAATTAATGGTTCTAATCCTCCCATTTCAACAATCAGAGTTTTATTTTCATTATTAACTGCCAAATTACCTAAAGCACCACATGCAGCTCTTTGAACTTCCAGATCAGCACTTTGTAATAAAATTAAAATTGGTTCTAAAACATCACGAGTCACTTCTCTAACATCCTTTTCAGTAATTTCAGCAAAAGCTAATGCAGCACTTCTTTGTAAGTCGATGTTTTCGGAATAAACTAAAGTACTTAACGCTCTTAATGGACCATTACTAAAAAAGTCAACGTCGGAACGATTTTCCAAGTATTGTAAAAGAGCGGAAATGGCTTCACGTTCATTTTCAGCTAAAAGCACTGGGGGATATTTACCATCACTATGACGAGCAGAGGAACAGCAGCAACCCATTATTGATAAATATTTGAAAAAAAAACTGAGGTGTAGTTTGTTTCTCTTCTAGAATATGGGATGTCAGTGTTGTTTGCAAAAGTGTTGGACTAAGGGTGGCAATTTTATTAACTTCACTGGTTTTTGACGTGCCTTAAATTTTATGAAGAAAAAAAGATAGGATAATGAGTCGGAGTAGTAATCAAGCTCGGCGTCGTATATATAGTAGTGATAATAATAATAATGGAAAGGCGCCTTTTTAAATGATATGAATGGATGTCCTCTATAAGATTAAAACCTTCTAATTATACCAAGTAAATGATAATGTAACGATAATACACCAATTAAAGGGTTAAGATTAGGTTGTTACAAGGGGGAAGATATTTTAAAATGGAACAAAAAGTAAGAAGGGAAAAGTATATGCAGTCGGAACGAAAATAACATTTGTTTCGTCTGCAAACAAAATAAGGAAAAATAATAAATTATGGTAATAAAAATTAAAAATAAAAAAATTTAGTCCTATGTAGAGAAAAGGGAAAGATATGGCTTAAAAAGAACTGATTAGAGAAAACTAACGGCGAGAGAACAAAGGGGAACGAGAAAATGAAAATATTGGGAGATAGCAGCGAATGTCACAAAAATTATGGGAAAAAGCCTGCAAGCAAATTCCAGTTTTGCTTCAAAAAGAGTCATAATCATTATCATTCAGATGTACATACAATTGTAGTGGAGAGAAAAGTACCACACGAAAAAAGAAAGGATAGCAGTAAGAAGAATTCAGATAGTTTGTAGAACATATCGTAGAATATCACATTTCTTTTGAAACAAAATCTAAAAAAAAAGAAAAGAAATGACATGACACGAATGGAGAATGGAATGGTATAGTTTCAGTATTTGACCCTGTATCTTGGTTTATTTCAATTGTATCGCCGTGTAAGATTTACTTTTGTCTTATCCAGCCTTGCCTGTCTTACAAGAATGTTCCGTTGAGAATATTTACGGTACAAATTAGGAAATATTACTGTTTTGCGCCTACAAAAGAAGTAATAGTAAATACGACTGTTTCGAAAGAAAAAAGTAAAAAGCAGAAAACAATAGAAGATAAATGATAATAGAAAGGGAAGAAGAAAGAGGAAGCGAATGTAATAAATTGAAGTTCAGAATAATATATATATATATATATATAAGGGCATACAATTGCTTGGAAAACAGCATAATTAAATAACTATTCATTTTGAACATTATAGCTCTCATGTGTAGCCGAATAGCTGCTGCCTTGAAGGTACTCTCGTATTTACCACTACTTTCGCCGGAATGCGACGTGAGAGCTTATTATGGAAAACCTATTCTTGTTCGTACAGTTTATACTTAGAGACTAAAGATAAGCATGTGTTGTGCTATAAGAAGTGTATACTACGACGATATTCAACTTTTTTTCTCTTCTCTAAATGTTTAAACATAATCTCTCTATTACTGATAAGTAAACTGTGGTTGAACTGAGTCAGCAGTACACGAATTGCATGTGAGCTCCGAAGGAAAGTCTACGATAAGACGTGATGTACGACCAGCTCTATTCAATAATGGAAGCTATCCCTTGCTTTCAATTACCATTATCTTTACCATTTATCACTATTTATATCACTATCACTATTTTTATCTTGTTCTTGTTCTTGTTGTTGGGGTGTCATTCACCATAGCCGGTCGGATCCGCTACTAAGACTATACCAAAAGAAGATAACTATATACGTTCATTGGTACCTTAAGCAATCAAACAAAAACAAGAAACGGGCGTGTGGTCTAGTGGTATGATTCTCGCTTTGGGTTACCAAGCATGCGAGAGGCCCTGGGTTCAATTCCCAGCTCGCCCCTTTTTTTTGGTCCTTAGGCCATGCACTTTTTTTTTTAAGTTTTGTTTAAAAAGATTATTAGAGAGGGGTGCAAGAAATACTTAATCTCAAGTTTCCTATACGCACGCAATCCCCGATTCTTCTAGATTATTAATTTCCCACATTTTCAATTATGTTGGTTATTGCCGCCTACCAAAATTACTTTTCCAATCCGAGCCGTTGCATGCCTAAGGAAGGAAAAATATGTAAGTCTAAAAGCGAAATCATCCGTCTTTAACCAGCGCAGCAACCTTTCAACAATAGAGACAGTAGATATATTTCATATTCTTTTCAAACTCAATTTAGGTTTCTCTAGGTTTCTCTTTTATTTCCCCTTGTAGTTACTTTCTTTTTTCTAACTAGGCTATGCTATCTTCCGTTAGTCGCCTTTCTGCTAATCCCACACAATTCGCCTCTGTCTTTCCACCGTAATTTCCGTTAAGAAAAAAAGTGGTTGTTCACGCGAACGGTCATTTTTCCTCCATAATTATTTTTTTTTCTTGTCTGTTAAATTTTTGGTGCTTACCTTATTAGTAGGAAAGGGGGCTCACCATTTTCCAATTAGTAGTTTTTCAATATACAACCTTTTAGAACAATTGAATAGCCACCACTTCGGAGGTAATTGACAGTTTAGTAGAATTAATAAGATCGATAACTATTGTTTTAATTCTATATAAAATTTAATAAAGAAGAAAATAAGATTTAATATCCAATCATGGGGATCAATAATCCAATTCCTAGAAATTTAAGGAGTGAATCCAAAAAGGCAGCCAAAATCCTTTCATCATTCATTAAACCAAACCAAGCTTTAGGTGCCGATCATGTCATTCCTGCCCATGTTTTAAAAAATGCTAAAGGTCTTGCAGTCTTGACTGTTTTAAAAGCCGGATTTCTTTTCTCTGGTAGAGCTGGTTCTGGTGTAATTGTTGCCCGTTTACCTGATGGTTCTTGGTCTCCACCATCGGCAATTGTCACCGGTGGTGCTGGTGTTGGTGGACAAATTGGTGCTGAACTTACTGATTTTGTTTTCATTTTAAACACTAAGGATGCAGTAGAATCATTTGCTCAAATGGGGTCAGTCACTTTAGGTACCAATGTATCTATTGCTGCTGGTCCATTGGGTAGAAATGCTGAAGCTGCTGGTACAGCATCTTTGAAAGCAGTTTCCGCCATTTTCTCTTATTCCAAGACTAAAGGTTTATTTGCTGGTGTTTCTTTAGAAGGTTCAGTTATCGTTGAAAGAAGAGAAGCAAATAGAAAATTCTACGGTAATAATTGTAAAGCCGTTCAAATTTTACATGGTAACGTTGATATTCCCCCAGCTTGTGAATCATTAATGAGAGTCTTAGAAAGTAGAGTATTTTCCGGTAGATTACCAGGTGAAGATGATATTTACGACGATGATTATTATGATGATATCCCTGATGATTTTTCAGATTCTACTCTGCAAAACAGTAGTAGAAGAAGAGCTTCTAGTTATTCAAGTAGAAGTGGTGGTGGAAGAAGACGTGATTCTGCAGGTTACTCCGATGAATCCGATGATGAATATTATTCAGGAAGAACCAATTCAACTAGAAGAACTTCAAATTTGAATTCTCCTACAAGAAAATCTGGTTGGCAAGATGATATTTATGATAGAAGCAATGGAAGGGATAGAGACGTTGATAATGTCACCAATAGATTTAGTAATACTCGTATATCGACAAATTCAGGACCTTCGAGACCTCCTGCCTCTTCCAAACCTAACTTTGGTTCTGCGCCCAAGACAAATGCATCACAAGCAATTGCTTTATACTCATTTAAAGGTGAACAAGGTGGGGATTTACCATTTAGAAAAGGTGATGTGATAGATATTCTTAAAAAATCAGAAACTTCTGACGATTGGTGGACTGGTAGAAGTAATGGTAGAACTGGTATTTTCCCTGCCAATTACGTGGAACTTATTTGATTTACATAGGGGAATGTGTTTGCAGATCGTAAATATATCCGATCAAAACAAAAATCATGTCTTGTGTTAATCAATTAACTTCTGAAAGAACAAAAAAACGAAAAAAAGTAAAACAAAATTGATGGCTATTAACTGGTTATTTGTATTTGTAGAATTATCGATATATATATTTATATATTTATATGTTTATATGTTTATATGTATAAGTATATGTATATTTTAATAACTAAGAGTAAGAGAGTATAAGTACAATTATTAATTAATTCATTCATTTTTATAAATTTGTTTTATACAACCTATTTTGATATAACCTAAATTTCCCAATTGAATCCGACTCCAACGTAAACCTATCAAATTTTAAACGTTTCCCTAATTAAATGCTTAACAACCGTTTTCCCTTCTTCAAAAGTTGGATCATCTATGAATTTCACTATAGCAGCAGCGTGGGTAGATTTTGTATTCCTAATTAATATAGGGAATTTTTCCCAACTTAACAGATTCAAGTTCTTGACGATCTTTGATTGCCCTTCACTTAACAGCAAATTGAAATCTTCAAACATCTCTGGACCACCAACTCTATCGTCTAAGACTGCAATAATCTTGATCCCTTTACTTTCATTATCTAAAACATTACCAGATGAAGAAACAGAGTAATGATAATTTCTATATTCTTCATTATTAAGAACTTGGAATACCGATTCTAAAATATCGTCAGCTTGATGGTTTAATTTATTTTGAATAAGGTTGGTTTCAGATGTTGTTGTAACATCATCGATATCATCTTTATTTTTAGCGGGTCTATCCATCTCGACAAGATTTGCACTAATGTTTTCTTCCACCTGTTGATATAAATGGACCAAATTATTTGAAGCATCATTGAAAAATGACCCAACTCTTCTTGATAATTTAACTCTTTCAATAATAGACAGAGTAATGAAATAAAGACCCCATAAAGGAGTATATACAACCACAATAGAGAGAAATTTCAACCAATTTAATTTTCTTCTAACAAATGTTTTAAACCAAGGAACGATACTTTCAGTGACATCATCAGATTTTGTATTCTTAATTTTGGTAATTGCCATTGGTTTATCGATATCGATAACTGTAGGTTCGTACCCTTTCACATAAGCTAAATTGAAAGTATTCTTATCAGTGTTGGAAGAAGAAGATCCAAAGGGGTCAATTGAACTGATAGCAGATGTGAACCACGAAGTTCTCTTGTCATTTATAATATTGGCATATAAAGCTCTATGTTTGAAGTTCTTTAGAGCCTTGAAGAAATATGATCTTGGGTCTGCCATCCATACCAACAATGGTAATTTTTCTTCCTGGGATTTCTGGGAGTAATCCTTATCAGTCAAGAAGAAGTGTGACCCTGTTCTTGCTAACAAATGAGGAACACAGAAGTTGAATAATCTAATTGCCAAGGTGTTACCAGGGGTTAAGACCCCAACATGAGGTGAACAGAAAGTAATATAATTGATGGGTTCTATATCTTCAAAATAGCCTTCAAAATACAAGACTCCGAGAGCGTACCTTGAAATAAGACCTCCTAACGAATATCCGACGACAGAAACCTTGGTGACTTTTGAATCTCCAAGTTGATTTAATCGATCTGTTTCCAGTTGGATCTCATCTGCAACCCTTTTCCCGTTGACATCTACACCATCATAAGTAAGATAACCGGAATGGGAACCTGTCTTATAGACAGCAATTTCTTCATTTTCAGGAGATAAATGTTTTTCAATTTGCTCCTGGATATATTGCAAGTTACTGAGGTTGCCCCACAAGCTGATGTTAGTATAAGATATAACGTATATATCGGCTATAACAGGATTTAAAGATAACCGAGAAATGGCAACAGAATGGAAATAAAAAGAATATTCCGTATATTCAGCATATTCTAAACATAATCAAGTATAACAATGTCAATTGTTACACATTGAAATATTTATTCATTGAAATCTTTAATAACATACCCATGCACTAAGATCACTAAGTGGTAGTCTGTCATGCTGCTAATGAAACACTAATGAATCAGAAAAAAGTCTCCCTATGATTACCCAAACCTGCTCTTATAGGAATCGCGAAACACAAGACAAACAAGAAGTACATACCGCGCCACATGGTGTTGGGTAGCGAGCAATTGAGTTTCGGGAAGGATAGGGTACGTAGGTAAAGCGGTAATGAGAGGAAAGTACATGTGACCGTGTAAGCTTTTTAGGGTGTTTTAAAACTTAATAGAAAGTAATATTCATGTGAGAATGGGAGGGGGCGGAGAGTCTTGGAGGCTTTGGGTTGGAGCAATATCAGTCAAGGTGATATCAATGCGATATCAATTAATATATAATTTGGGTTCCATGGGCCGTGTGATTGTATGCTATTTCATGTAGATTTGAGTGTTTTGGTGTTGGCGTTGGCGTTGGGGGGTGGTGGTGTTTTGTGACAGGTGGTTGGGATTTTTTGTACTTACCATTCTACTAGATTGCTCCATTAAAGCAGAGGTATCAAGAAACTACTAATGACTCCTTACGGCTGATACAGAACTAATATAATTATGTAATTCTATATGTATTTAGGTTATGGATAATTTTAACTCAATTAGTCTTCCCCTTTTTGACACCTGATGCTAAACTAAGTTATAGTTTCGCCTAAGGTTAAACTATATACACGAAAGTGGGTTTATCTGAAACGGTAATGTCTCCATTTAAACTAGGTTCCTTTATTCACGCTATCTTCCATCTCTAGAATTGGGGTCAATTGTGAAACAATTAGAGCTAGTAAGTGAATTAATAGAGGAGACTATCTCTTTCATGTCAAGAGTCTTGTGTGTGGTGAAATCAAGACTATTCAACTAAAATAACTAGCTAGATCCACCTTCTCTTTCTCTCTCTGTTCATACATCTCTATTCTATATCTCTATTCGTATGCCTTTCTACCATAATGTCTGGTGTTCTGGTTAAAAGTAGTTCATTCATTATTTCACCAATGCTGAAATCAATAAAGCAGATGCTACACTGACATTCAAAGAGTCGACAGTAGCAGTTCCTGCTGAACGGTTCAGTTGAACACTCACCACTGAATCGGATTTCTGTAATAAATTGGTTCTAATACCTGCGCCTTCACTACCCAATACAAGTAAAACAGGTCCATCTCTTGCAACGTCGGAAAGGTCACTTGGCGAAATATACTTGTCTTTTATGATTTGAGGATATTTAGAGGAAGCATTATAACTTTGAATAGGAGCAACGGAAGATATAATCAACCAACCATTTTCTTTACTTTTATCGAAAAACTTCAAACCTGAAGCATTCCTTAAAATTGGTAAAAAATCAATGGCTCCACTTGATGCCTTACTTGCAGATGCTGACAATCTAGCAGATTCACTCTCTGGTACCACCAAGAAATCAACCCCCAAAAAATATGATGATCTAATGATAGCACCAACGTTTTGTGGATCAGTATTACCATCAAGGTAAACACCCACTGGGTACTTGTTGTGATTATCAGGAATATTGTTTCTTTCAACTTTTAACTTTTTGGTTTCCTTTTGTTCAGTATCATAGTCAATCAACGACAATTCATATTCACCGGTTTCACCTTCACATGGTCCAAGAGCTTTTACTTCTGGGAATTCAATCGATTTGGTCTCCAAGACGTATCCATTATGAATCCCTTGTTGACAAAGTTGATTCATGGTCATCTTACTCTCTCTCTTCACTTTCAAGCCAAATTTCTTGGATAATGTAAGAATATCGGCGTCTATATCTTTATTTTCTTTACCTTCTTGAATATATAATGAACCAAAGAATCCCCTTTTAGCTGATAATAAAGCGGCTTTAACTGAGTGAGTACCGAATACATAATCGTTAAGAGGGTTTCTAGGGATGAAAAATGGAGCTCTGTTAGTCTTTCTAGGTCCAAATTCATGTTCTTTCCTCATGCTTCTAGCATATCTTTGTCTCTCTACCTTCTTATCGAGTTTCTGTTTGAGTTCGGGGCTCTTCATCTTGTATTTTTCACCAAAAAACTCATCTTTGGATATACCTTTAATTTCCCAAATTTTCTTTTGTTTTGCTGGCGTAGGGAAGTTTCTTTCAAAAGAGTATACTTTTTTTGGGTCACTTTGAACTTTCACGGGACTTTTCAACTCCTTTAACGCCTTTACAGCGGTACTGAATCGTCTCATCGCAAAGTAGTTGGCTTCTTGATTTTTCAATTTTCAGACCTTTTCGTACTGATCTGAAAGTGCGCATGAAAATGAGAATCAATGAGGCTTGCAGCCTAAACTGAATGCTTAACAAGAAGACTGAAGTACAGCTTGAAACCAGCCGGTTACTAGAATAGATGAAAGCATTCACAATCACAAAATATCGGTATGATAACAATTGATGCTAAGTACTAGGTAATGCGTAGTACTCAGGTAAAAGGTAGAGAGTATGTAAGCAAAGAATATGTAGGTAAAGACTAAGTACATCTGAGGTATTTCTGTGAGATGTATTACTGTATGCGGTGGGAATACTGCTGCACACTACTTCTGCCTATCATTTTTTATGGTTTATGCGGGTACCACTTCACTGCAACAACTTCACTACATTCACTGTAACTACTTAACTGTTTATATTTATATACTGAAAAATTTATAGAACTGTACTCTTCCTAGAACAAAACACCTTTAGTAGAAGGAACATCGTCCTTACCTGTGTATGAAATGGCTTCCTTAATGGCAATGGCAAGTGCCTTGAATGCACTTTCTGCACGGTGGTGATCATTGAACCCTCTTAAACAGTCTACGTGAAGAGTGATCTTGGCACCTTGAGCAAAACTTTCAATGACATGCGGTATCATTTCACAGGAAAGATCACCGATTTTTTCTCTTTTCAATCCAAGTTCCACTACAGCGTATGGACGATTGGATAAATCAACTACAGCTCTACTTAAGGCTTCATCTAATGGAGCAAAACCAGATCCAAATCTCTTGACACCTTTAACATGACCCAAAGCTTGATGGAAGGCTTCACCCAAGGCAATACCGATATCTTCAGCGGTATGATGGTCATCGATATGTAAATCACCAATACATTCAACGATTAAAGACCAACCAGAATGTTTAGCTAAAGCATGTAACATGTGATCTAAAAATCCAATCCCAGAATGAATAGCAATTCTTTGTCCACCGGTGTTTTGTTCAGCGTGTGATTGAAGTTCGGTGTTACCCAAAATGGTTTTTTCAAGAGCAACACTGCCTCCGTCTAACGAAAGAGCAATTTGGATCTTGGTTTCATTGGTATCTCTGGCGAAAACGGCCGATCTAACTGGACGTTCAGACATTTTGTATGTAGTGGAGAAACTAGAAGATTCTTTTGGAAATTCTTTTTGCAATCATGACTCCACGATTCCTGCATGCGGCGAGATAAGCAAAAAATGGCGGCCCTTCATAGGAAGAATCAGCGGCGCGGTTTAGCGATGAAGCAGAAAAGAGATGGATTCAGATTATCACATTTACTGAAAGCAACTGATATTCACAAATACATAGGCACATTACTAAGCCACAAGTATATATAATAACTATATATAATAACTATATATAATAACTATATACAATAACTATATACAATAACTATATACAATAACTATATTTAAGTTTTATATAAGTTTCATATAAGTTTCATATAAGTTTCATATAAGTTTCATATAAGTTTCGTATAAGGCACATATTAGATACATGTTATATGATATATGATATAAAAAAAATGAATGACATGTTTCTATCAAGAGCTAAGCTTTAGTATCTGGGCAAGGCTACACTTAGCATGAAATTTCGTCGCGAACTGGAGCGCAAACAACAATGCAAAAGGAGTATTTTGTTCTCCATAAAAATCCTAGATCTTCGTTGCTACGAGCTGAAAAAGTAAAAAGTGAAGATATAATAGAAGATACAAGAGACGAAGACGATAGAACAGAATATGGGAAAGAAGATAGTCGTTGAGTGAATAACGTTGAAGAAATTTTTTTTAATTATTTTATGGAATATCACAGAGTATGAACACTTTTTTCTGAAATACTTGGTAGGCTGAATAGACGGACAACACGATGGAGACATCATCATAAGGCATTACCATCATACGTTCTACAGAAAGAAAGGTTTGCCTGAAATCCAGAATTTTTCAATTTTAGGAAATCGTCCAGTTAGAAAATAATTGTTTTACCCCAACACCCTGCCCCCTTATTATCCTTCTATAACTATTTCAACCGTTTTCATAAAATATTCTCAATTGTTTTAAACTCTTTTGTCTAGCAATGTGGAATTGTGAAAGCCAATTTTCCAAAAAAATATAATTAGGGTTCAATTGTGACATCAATGACACATCTTAAGAACCTTCTTTCACTGGGTTTACAATAGCGCTAACTGGAACAATGCAAAGTATAATAGCAAAAATAAAAATATCAATATCCGTACAGCATCAGTGCTGTCACAGTACGGTTCCAGTAGCAATTACAGTGATACTAGTATCGAGTAAGATCAGAATAATAATAATAATAATAATAATTATAATAGCAATCTCACTATTCCCAGCTTTAGCTTCTCTCGAGCTTTTTATTTCTTTGTACATCAAACTCCCTTTATCTTGCATTTGTTGCATAACTTCACCTCAATTCCTGTATTCTTTGGGCCACAGCGATTCGGACACTTGTTTTTCTGCTTCTCGAAGACAACCAATAATGCATGAAACAGTTCTATATTTAAAAATGAAATAGGGACAATAGATGTATTTTCTGAAGTAAAAATTGTATTACTTGCTTTGTCTCTGTTTCTGTATGTTTTTCTCCACTCTTGCCTTTCCCCTTCCTACTTTCCATTTCCTACTTAGTACTTTAATACCTTTTTTCCCTTCGCCCCTCTCCTACGCTACCTGTTTATCTTTTATTTTTATTTTTTCTTTCTTTTTCCAAAGCGCAGTAACTCGTTTCTTGAGACGAGAGACAAAGGCTAAACTGCTACAATCCTCATACATCCAATAGTAACTTTCTATCGTGTGGCTGACCTATACTTGATTTCATATATATCTTCTATATTATTTTGTTTATTCTCTTTTTAACTCGTATTCGATCCCTATTTGACCATATTTGATTGCCCTGATTAATTTGTTCAGAGCTATTCTATTCTGGTTCCATATATTTTGCTGATTTTAAATCGAAAAATAAAAAAATAAAAAGGAAATGAATACACAATATTTTCTAACTTCATAAATAATAATAAGCACAAGGAAAACGAATCCTGATTTCAACAGTAGAGGTAAAACATGTACAGGTGTGATAACTCATATCTACTATCTGTCCACTAGCTGTCTCTGTCTACTACTCATCTACTACTCATCTACTATCAGTTTGTCGGTTTATTAGTGTATTAATTTTTTAACTCGACATGTGCTAAATATAAATTTCCATATATCAAAAATCGATATGAATAATTCTCCTAATTAAACCAAAAAATATATTATTAAAAATTCTAAATAACTAAAAAAAAAAACCTCACTCTCATAGAAGTAAATTCTTACAGTAATTTTTTTAGAATTCGCAGATCATCAAACACTTTTGCCGCTAGTATCCAGTAGAAACAACCTCATGAATTCAACGTCTTTGTTCAAGCGAACGGAAGTCATTGGACGAGGTAAGTTTGGGGTGGTCTACAAGGGTTACAATAAACAAACAAAACAAATAGTGGCGATCAAAGTATTGAATTTAGATGCTCAAGATGAAGACGTTTCAGACGTGCAACAAGAAATTCAATTCTTATCAGAATTAAAGAATGTCCCTAATGTTACCCATTATTATGGTTCATTTCTTAACGATACAAAGCTTTGGATTATTATGGATTATTGTGCTGGTGGATCAATTAGAACTTTATTGAAAAGTGGTGTATTTGAAGAAAAATATACTGGGGTGATCTTAAGAGAATTACTTATAGCTTTAACAAGTGTTCATAAATTAGGAGTTATACATCGTGATTTGAAAGCTGCTAATGTTTTAATTACAAAAGAAGGTTATGTTCAATTATGTGATTTTGGTGTAGCAGCTCAAATGACGTCTACTTCTTTGAAAAGAACTACTATGGCTGGTACCCCATATTGGATGGCTCCAGAAGTTATCCGTGAAGGTGATGTATATAATTTTAAAGCCGATATTTGGTCTTTAGGTATTACCTTGTATGAAATCACCACTGGTAATCCACCTTATTCAGATAAAGATGCAATGTGGGCCATGCAAATGATTTCAAAACTGCAACCTCCAAGATTAGAAGGTAGAGAATATTCTGCCATATTAAAGGAAACAATCGCTTTATGTCTTGATGAAAATCCTGAAGAACGTCCGTCTGCTGAAGATTTACTGAAGTGTAAATTGGTTAAGTTGTATAAAAACACTCCAACTACTATACTAAAAGAATTGGTCACTAGATATCTCTTGTGGAGAGACCAAAATAAAAGACGTGATTCTATAGCATTCTTAAATTTGGAGGAAGAGCAAAGAAACGCTGCTGCTGCTGCTGCTGCTTCTGCTTCTGCTTCTGCTTCCGCTTCTGCTGCTGCCAATTCAAACGTCCCCGGTGGAGGTCACTCAAATGATGTAAGAGGTGAAGATGTAGAAGGTAATGATGGTCAATTACAAGTTAAATGGGATTTTGATTCTTTATCTTCAAGAGATTACATTATTGAAAATGAAATCGATGTGGAAAATATCCAGAAGAATTATAATTTCCATCATATTGTAGAAGATGATCCTTATTCGGCTCCAACATTCACAGAGCTGACATTAAATCGATCTAAATTCCCAACAAACTCAAATAATCCTACAATGAAGTATAATTCTGCTCAGCCGAATCCTTCTTCAGCATTTGGCACACAACTTGGCCATTCCACATTACAGAACCAAACTTTACCGCCAATTCAGTCGGAGATTCCAAAATCTTTGAAACTGTTATTTGAGGACGTCGAACCCGCTGATGAAACGGAATTGACTAGACCAATAATTGGTGGTAGAAGTGCCACTACTGATCGAGTGGATTCACCTACCATTGAAATCCCTGATATGGATAAACTTGCCAGTTACTCGATTAATGCAACAGCAACATCGACTTCCAATCAACCACCTTCATCTATGTTGGCAGCTCCAATTTCGCAAACACATACGCTTTCCAATCTGAGAACTACTATGGTTACCAAACCTCCAACTTTACATCATACCCAATCAGCAGCAGGTAATTTAGAAACTTATAACAATGGTGCATCTAATCGACCAAGAAAGAAAACTATTTCCAACTCTTTGAGCAGTAGTACTTCCCATATTTCTGTTACAACTCCAACACAAATGGTGAGCCAATTGGCTGGTCCACCCAATACAGGAATGCCAGTACAACCTAAAACTCCTCCATATGGAAGAGATGGTGTCTTATCCACGCCATCACCAAATCCAATTCCTCCTTCAATGATGTTTGGAGGAATGAGTAATTCGGCATCACCTCTGAAATCAATGAAGGCATTAAATCCTAATCTGAACCCATTACTTCAACCGATTAATTTTAAACCTCCATCTGTACCTTCAAGTTCTGTAGGTGGAGGTGGATCTCTGATTTCAGCTGGTAATTTCCATTCTGACTCTGCTGATTCCACCAATACTTCTCCAAATAATTCCGTTCACGAAGGTTCAACAAATACTAGTCTCAACTCTATTAGTGAACGAGAAGGATCCATAATCAATACTGGAAAGAAGAGACCAGCACCGGGTCTTCGTATTCAAATGCCAACACCTTCAAGTACTATTAGTAGTCTCAATGCTCTTACTGAATTTGACCAGCAATCGAATCATTTCCCACACCATCATCATAACCATCATAACCATCACCCTGCATCGTTAAATGCTGCTGCCTCGACGGCAGCTGCATTGCCATCATCATCAACATTATCACATCATCATCATCAGAACCCAGAACTTAACCAATTTGGAATAAACCCTGTCCAGGCAAACCTCATTCCAATGGCTATGACACCAGTTACAGAGAAAGATCTGTCATTGAAGGATATTGAAGAGAAAGGCTCTGAAGTCACCATATCCTCCATTACCACTACAACGACACAAACCGCTCACGTACCGATGAATACCCGTGAGCGTACGGAATCTACATCTTCTGTAAGTCTGAGAATGCATGGTAGTCTTTCTACAAAGAAGCCATCTATTTCTGGATCCTCAGTTTCATTTACTGGGAAACCACCAAGTTCAATAACCGCTTCACCTATAAATAGTACCAAGCTTAATTCTAGATTCCCAGTGATTCCATTGATGAACCCTGAAATTTTCTCTGATTCCACTCCTAAGCAAAAACTTGTTGGAGAATTGGAGATAATAATGAAGCTATTCAGCCAGGGATTGGATACGTTGGAAGAGCACCTTGCTAACTCGAAATGAGGGGTTAATCGACGAATTTGGCTGGCGCAACAGCATTGAAATCAATAAAAGTATAATTTAGAATAAAAGCATGTAGAGATTAGTATATATAAATATAATTATGTACTTTAGCTTGAGTATTGTCAGTGTTTCTGGTGTTTCCTCATTAGTAATTACGGAAAGCACTGCGAAACAAAATAGAAGCAAGAAGAAAGACAAGCAACTGGAGAGGTGAATGTAAGCACAACCATAAAGGATAAATATATAGCAAATACGTACAATACTTAGCAAATATAAAGTACATAGCAAATACCTAGTACATAATACTTTGTATTGAAAGAATATCGTGTCTCTGGTCTCTCACTATTTCACTACTGGTGGTTCGTTGCTACGCTCGCTGCTGCTTTTTTCACTGGCGTTCTTACTGCTGCTTATCTGCACTCAAATTGGAAATCTAAAAAAGCACAACAAGAAATAAGTCTGGGTACAAGATGGCACCACGAATAAAACGGCGGATCACCACCGCCAAGCGTGATGAGATCGAACGACAGGAGAAAGAGATATCTCTGAACATTGTGAGACCTTTTGAAATTCTTTCGGACATGCCAGTCTCGTTCAATCAGCCACCGAATGGGAATTTCGATGGGGTCTTAAAACACCCATTAACCATCAAAGATACTGGAGTATTATATAAATCGTTATTAAAATCAAGGTATAATTATGTATTCAATCCCCCAATGTTTCAGTTATATTGGATGAAGTTAACTGCTTATGCCAGGAAACAACAGCAACAAGAATTCGACCGACTTCAAGAAGCAAAGAATGGGAACTTATACATAGAGAGAAAACCCCTCTTGGATTCGCTGGTCAGTGCTAGAGACGTTATGGTCAAACTTTGTGATTCAGAAATGATAATTGGTCCACATACTTTAGGGGTACGTCTTTTCATTGCCAAAGATGAAAGATCGGACAAGAAGGATAAGAAGGATGATGAAACTGATAAGGATGGAAAGAATGAGGATGGAAAGAATGAAAAAGATGAAAAGGATAGAAAGAATGAAAAAGATGAAAAGGAAGGTAAAGATGGAAAGGATGAAAAGTCTGAAAAATCTGAAAACCCTGAAAAGAAAATGGACACTAACGAAATTAACGAAGAGAAAAAGGTTGAAAATGTTGATAGTGAAGTTAAGAAGGAATCTGTAGAGGAAAAAAAGCCCGACGAATCCAACACTTCTAAAGATGATAATAAACCTGAAGGCAATAAACATGAAAAAGAACCAGAAACGGTCTTGGAAGTACAGAAAAAAGATGATTCTTCCACTAATAATGAAAGTAATAGTACGGATCACGTAGTAAAATCATCAGATAGTGGAAATGAAAAAAGTACTATTGGCTCCACTGATAAACCTTCAGAGATGGTAACAATTATCCTGGACGAGAGCAACACAAATCCTGCTCTGAATTCTACGCCACCGGTGTCTTCAAATGAAAGTAAAGAACCTGGAAATGCCCCCAGTGAATTAGAGGTCTCTAAAGTAGTTGGAGCCCCGAAAGAAGTCCCTAGTGATTTGCCTAAAGAAGCTACATCCGATCAGGAAGTGGTATCAGCATCTAAACTTGAAGAGAACACTCAAAATCAAACTTCTGAAGTCCCAGCACAAGAAGAATCTGAAAAAGCTAAAGTTGTCCCGGACTCGAACCAAAAGATTGAATTGGGAAAACCTAGCTCAATCTCTGCTTCATCTCCAGTCCCTACTGAAGGAACGATACAGACCCCATTACCAGTTACTACTGCTTCGACTGCTCAACCTAATTCTCAAACTACTGCTATTCCTACTACTACACCTACTGCTGTTGCACCTACTGTTGTACCTACTGTTGCACCTATTAGTGTCACTCTGACAACCGCTTCAAGTACGACTTCTACTATTCCAGCTCCAGCTGCTACGACAGTTCAGCCTTCTGCTGTTCAACCTTCTGATGTTCAACCTTCTGCTGTTCAACCTACTGTTGCTCCACTTTCTGTTCAACCTTCTGTTGCACAACCTAGTGTTCCACCTGCTGTCCCTTCTGCTGTCCCTTCTGCTGCACCTGCTCCTAAGAAACCAAAAGCAAAGCCAGCTCGTCCACCCCCACCTAGAAGTGACCCTAATGACATGTCTTCTGTCGAAAATACAATCATGATTGCCAACTTAAACGCTATCGCCCGGGTAGACCAACCACTTAATACTTTAATGAAGATTGTTGCTCTGGGACAAGCTACTCCACAGCAAATCATGAGATTCCAAGTTTATATTCAAAGAGCTAGGGATATGGGACCACAACCACATCATATGCATCTCCTTGGACCAAATCATCCTTTGGTCCGTCAACAACAACAACAGCAACAGAAATTACAACAGCAACAACGTATACAACAGCAACAACAGCAACGTTTACTCCGCCAACAGCAACAGCAATTACAACAAGAGAAGAAATTACTTCAACAACAACTAGCTCCAGCTAAGGAAAAACGTACATATAATACTCGTAAAATGGGCATTGTTCGAGAAATAAAATTGACAGCATTCCAAGAAAAATACGTGAAAGATGCCCAATTGGTATTTGAATTCGTAGAAAACTCCAATGTTCGTTATTTATTACCTAGAGATTTTATTTGTGAAGTAACAAGACCTCCAAAGCCTCCTATCAATGATGAAGATGAACAAGAATCTGATCTTTTGATTAGTTACATATGGATTCATAATACGTTTGAAATGGAGGAATATGAGAAAAAATATGCAATTTATGAATCGGCAGTGAAGGCACGCCAAGAAGAAGAAGAAAAGAAAAGAAAGGCTGAAGAAGCTGAAATTGCCAAGCAAAAGGAAGAAGAATCTAAAATACAAAAGGAATTGGAAAGTGTTGATGCTGCCACTGCTCGTTCCCAAAGACCTCGAAGAGGTCAAGCGCCACCGGTACCTAAGAAAGTAGTTAAACCAAAACCGAAACCACAGAAAAAGTTAGTCCCACCAACTGAACCAGAAATTAAGTATACCCCAGTTACATTTGCATTGAATAATGTCCCTGGAAGATATATTCCAATTATTGCCAATAGTGCAAGGAAACTTGAAGAAGTTCAAAAGAAAATGTCACATATTATCAAGGTGGGAACTAGAATGCCTTCGTATTATTTATGGTACCAAGTAGATGGTAAACAAGACGAAAAATTTGCTGAAGATATGAGACAAGACCTTCAACAAGACGAGAAAAGAATGGTTGGAGTGGTATATAAATCTTCATCTACTGTTGATGCTGTCAATGAAAAGAAAAGAAAGGCAAAGGAAGAGAAAGAAGAAAAGCAAAGACAAAAGAAATTGAAGAAACTTCAAGCTATGAGAGAAAAGGCTTTACAACAAGAGGCATCGACACCTCGTGTTAAACCCTTCCCTTCCCGAATTCCAGTAGCAGTTCCTCCTGGATATAAAGGATCTTTCAATTCATCAGATGGAACTCCAGTGACGGAATCTAACAATAATAGTCAGCTAATTGGTAGCTCCCCTTCAGCTCCATCTCCAATTCCACAGACATCGTCAATTGAAACTGTACACTCATCTTCAATGACTCCAGTTCCAGGACAAATTGTTCCAGCATCTTCGGTAAGTCCATCTCCTGCAGTTTTAACACCAGCACCAGTAGTAGATTCCATATCAGAAGCTTCCACTCCATCCGTATCACAACCACTGGTGGATAATAATGAGACACCAATGATTAAACAAGAAATCCAACAATAATTTCTTACATATATATATATATATATAAATAGTCAATAGAATTAATACTTTTTACAATTACTTTTTTATGATTTCAATTATGTTCTATGTACAAGTATTTAAGGGGCAAGCAAATTCATCAAGTTTTGTAAGGATTGGGTACCTCTGTCCTTAAGTGAGTTAAAGTTTGGATTGGAAGGTTCCAAAGTAGAATGTTCAACTTCGGAAAGATTCTTTTTAGTGACCCAAGAACCAACTTTAACACCGTCTACTCTCATTCTAATTTCACCCTTTCTACCAATGTCGGCATCAAGGATATTGAAAGGAGTTTGGAATTGAAGTTGATGTTTACCTGGAGCGTTTTTAGCGTAATTGGATTGTAAAAGAGTGGTCAGTTCATTGACTAAAGCACCGAACCCAGCAACAGATGCAGCTCTATCTTCACACATTCTACCAGAGACTACTTGACGGTATTTAATACCATTTGGAGTATTGTTGAGTCTACCCTTTTGAGCATAAGAGAACCCAGCGGTACCTTGGTAACTTTTGTTGCTAATATTACTTAAAGATTTCTTACCTCTAATGAAATCTTGAATTTTAACATGATATTTGGTCACTTCAGAATCAGAAGAAGTCTTTAAAAATTCCATCAAGTTTTTAACAAGTACTGAAGTGTTAGAAGTAGCTAAAGCTTGTGGGTTATGAATTAAAATCCATTTTTGGAATTTCTTATATAAATCAGGATTTTTTTGAAGAATTTTTTCAACATCAGCAACGGAAACGTAATTACCCAAGTTTAAATAAGTAAGAACGTTTGGAGTTAAATCTCTTGTATCATTATTAACGGAAAGAGTCATTGTCTTAGCTGATGGGAAAAGTGGGTTGTTATGTTTGGTATGGTTACTCAATACAACTCCAGATTCTTGGAATTTCATTCTACTATAATAAGGACCAGCAAATTTTTCAACATCTGGCATGTTCAGTTTATTATCCAAGTTATTAATTACAATATGGGAATCACCAAACTTTTTTGGTAAAGTACCTTTAATACCATAATTGGATCTGGATGTTGATGATTTTGGAGTAAAAATGATTTGATGGGTAGGAACCGCAGTGCTTCTACGCAACACCTTCGATGTAGGCTTGGCTACTTGAGCCAACTTAGAATCCCTAACCAACTTAAAGAGTTCTTGGCTGTTCATTGGTGGTCGGTATTTGGCAAGCCTTGAAGTTGAAATTGGATTGAAAGATTTGAAAAGTAAATTTTCGATGAAAAAAAAAATGGTGGTGCTTAAAATCGTAAGTGGGAGACACAAGTTAAGGAAGAGTATTTTCGCTGCGGATACCGGGAGACACGCATAGCTCTCTCAACCCCCGGCCCTATACATATTACACTGGAATAAATTATAATTCGGGCATATGCTTGCTATATGCTTGCTGTATGATTATGTTAATAAGTTTCTATAATTCTTCTTCATACTGCTTTTATTTCTATATATTGTTTAGTTTATTTTACACTATCATAAATCATCATCTTTGATATAAATTTTACATCGTTATATTGGTTAACATGCATAAGAGAAAGAAATACCAAATCTGTTCAACTCTGGAACTAGTGTTTGCTTGTTACACGATATTTGAGCCCCAGTGCTAACCAAAAAATCTTTGAATCTCCCTTCCCATAGTAATTTCAACATCAAATCATTTACACTTGTAGATACTTTAATCACACTGGAAAAATCACTTTCATCTACCATATTTTGAAATGCAGACATTACTGAAGCGTTATATTGTTCAACAAATTCGTAATCATTTCTACTTGGGATTAAAGTTGGATTAATATGGTAATAATTATCAGAATTTTGAATAGGATTTGCAATTGTAGGTGAAGTTGAATTTGGTATAGTATTTAAATGGAATGATGGATCTAATGGAGGTAATTGCTTATCCTTAGAGACAATTTGTGAATCATGGGTGAATTTTGATTTTAAATTTTGATTTTGTTGTTCAATGTTAAACTTATGCCCAGTACTAAAATTATAAAGTTCAAATCCAACGGATAAATTACTTGCATAAGAAAACCAATTGAAATCATATTTCGAACAAAAAGTTGATGCTATCCCAGTTTTAACCGTATAAGTTGAAGAAATATGACCTAATATAGGGTTACATGCAAGGGTCATAGTAAATGGTTTACCTGTTGAAGTAGATCTAGTGAAATACCTTAACGCTAATGACATTCCAGGACTAGTACTTAACGCTGCATACCATATTTCCGATCCAAACGATAATACAGAATTATCAAATTTAGGGATTAATGTCAGTTGTCCTTGAACTTTCACTATAGAGTCATTCAAATTATAAAGAAATCTAAACCCAAAGAGTGCTTCATTGGTAGAATAAATAAATTCTCTCAGGAATTTAGGGGTATTTTTCTGTAAATAAAAGATCATAGTTCCATTTTTATTCAAGTTTGGATTACTAACACATTTCATCAATAATTGTGTCAGTTGAGAGAACCTTTTTATAATCATAGCTTCCAATGCAGCTCCAGGAAAGTACATTCGGCCATATAATAATGTATTTTTAAAATTTTCTTTAGCTGTTTTCAAGTTATAATTGGTAGCATATGGTTCTATAATTTTAAACCCTGAAATAGCTTCCTGAAGGGATATATCTTTGGTGCCCAGAATATTGTTTAAAGGTGCAGATGAATATAAATATGAAATAGATCCATTAATAGAATGATAATTGGAAAGTGTGAAACTGGAAGCCAGGTATTCTGTAGCATTCGAAGAAACATCAATCTTTACACCTTTAGGGATATTGAAGTCCAAAAGTGCCAGCAGAGTGGACGTTATATTAGAGAAAATGTTATCTTCATTCCAATTGGTGGTATTGTAGAAAGCTTTCTGTAAATACTCCATGTACGTATACATTTCACTTCAATAAGAGAGAAGCTGGTGTAGTCAGATGTGGAAGCAAACTTAGCAAGGGGGTAGCAGCACGGCAAAGGCAAAATATAAAGTTGAGTTGAGTCTTTCAAATTTGAACAAACAAACAAAATATTGTGGCTGGTATTACTCGTATTCTTATGAGCCAATTTAATTCACCGAGATAACGTTCAATGGCAGTATTCAGTGTCGAGTCTTGACTTCAATTGATACAACGGAGTTCCTCCAAATGGATGTTTTGGTTTATTTTTATTTGGATTTAATTTTCTTTTATTTTCTATGCGAATTTTGGCTGTAAAAAGATTCTTAGTGGGCAAGTCGATTAACATTAAGATGTCAGAGAAGAGAAGGGTAGCAATAGACTAAATCAAGATAAAAAGAGTTTAACATATTAATAAAGGTATTTTTTAGGGATTCGCCGGAGATTCGGTGGGGATTTGGGGATACATGCATTTATTTGTTAGTATATATATTATAACAGTTTCAAGTCATTCAAATTAATGATAAGCGCATCAATGCCAGGAAATTTAGATCTAAAATAATCAGCCTTCTCTTGAACAGACAATTTATTGACAAATGGAGTAGTACTATAATCAAAATTGCCTTCATTTTCATCTACAAAATAAAAAAGTAAGAACTCAATGATCTTAAAATTCAATTGTTGTTGTTTAGTATTAGTTTGATTGGTAGATGTTTGAAGTGTTTGCAAGCTGAATTTCTCTATAATTATTGCACAACCTCCACATTTCTCAAAAGTTCTAAAATTATCAAGGTTCTTCAATAATACATAAACCAATGTAGTGATGAACGATATTATCACATCAGGCGAAGTTTTATCGTTATTATTATTACTATTGTTATTATTATTATTATTATTATTATTATTATTATTATTATTATTATTATTGTTATTGTTATTGTTATTATTGGTGTTATTATTGGTGTTATTCTGCAAAAAACTGATCATCAACTTCATATTCTCCTTTCTGGTAAACAACTTTCGGGAATTTGGATGCATTAATAGTATTCCTTGAAGCAAGTTATTCACTTTCAATAGAGTCTTTTCATTATCGTTATTGGTAGAGCTATCCCCATCTACACCTATATTATCACCAGACTTAAGCGATTTTTGTAATGTCTTATACACGTTGAGTAACAGGTTAGCAATATTGTACTCAAAATGATCTTGCAACCCTTGGAACTCAGCTAGCTTTTCGGTGTTGCCTTGCAAGTCAGGAGCTAGTTCTACAAGTATTGTATGGAGAGATTCTAAACCTCTTAACTGTTCTTCACTTACACTGTTACCGTCATTGGATTCCAGCTCCAAATCTTCGATTATCTGAAGTATCGAATATTGGGTGAACATCTAGTGATATTGGGGTGTATCACGCTATTAATTCCTTTCTACCTAAGCTCTTAGGTGTCTCTCTCCCCCAAATGTAAATATGGGTCCTGTACACACGAGTTCTATAATTTCCTATTTAGTCCAAAAAACCTTATGGTCACGGTGAAACAGGGCTGAACTGCTAAAATTTTGGAGCGAGAAATAAGAATAAAATAAAAATAAAAATAAAAATAAAAAAAATTAACAAGATCTAAGGGAGCACAAACTCCTGATTTTGATTTCAGACAACCCGTACGGACACATAAATATATATATACTTGGTGGCACCGTTATAGGGTTTAATTTAATTATTTATTGAATTTATTGAATTTATCGAATTTATCGAATTGATTACTTGTTTGTTGCTGGTCTTCGATTGATGTCCTGTTGTAATAGGGCACCATTAATACACGTATTCACATATTCAATCAGAACCAACTGCAGACATAAATATATAATTAATACCGAAACTTTATAAGTTATGGATAATAATGGCTTATCGGTGGCCATAGGCTGCTCAGTTGCCGTAGCATCTTCAGCTATCCAATCATTTGGTATCACATTACAAAGGAAATCCCATTTGATCCATACGTCTGTACTTCATAAACGTAACATGTGGCTCTTTGGATTTCTTTTATTCATATTTGCCAATGTTTTCGGTTCTTTAATCCAAATAACTACTCTTCCTTTAATCATATTATCTCCACTTCAAAGTATAGGACTTATATTTAATTCTATCTTTAGTTGTATGATGTTACCTGGAGAAAAATATACTCCTAAACTTGGTTTAGGGACCATTACAGTGGCAGTTGGAGCATTTATTATTGCTTTCCAAGGTAATGCAAGAACTACTCCAGAAGATAATCAACCTTCTGACGCTAATGAAAATTTCAAGAAAGTAGTTAAAATGCTTGTAAGGAAACAATTTCTTACTTGGTTTATACTAACTTTTGTGATGATGTTTTTGATTGTAATTATAATACGAATTATTTCAAGACAAAGAAGGTTATTTCAAATCAGGAAATCCCTTACAAATCTGTGTAGATTACGTATTAGGTATGATAACCTTTTACATAAAACACAATTTACGAAAGGGGTCTTATATGGGTTAATTTCAGGTACTTTAACTGCACATACATTTCTTTTCGCCAAATCATTGATTGATGTAATTATTGGAGCTATTCTTCAATCTAAGGATAAATTTTCTTTTACCACCAATATTACTCCATATATTTTGTTATTGGTAATGTTGGGAATAATAAGTTTACAATTAACTGCATTTAATTTGGGTTTATCACAAATATCTACTGGAATATTATATCCATTATGCTTTTTAGTATATAATACAATTAATTTGATTAATGATATTTTATTTAATCAATTGATTTCGCAGAAAAAAATTACAATACATCAATTATTATGGGTAATATTAGGACTTTTATTTGTCTTTGCTGGTATTGTTCTTATTAGTTGGGATAGTGCATTTGGAAATACCATTCCAAACACTTATTTTGACGAAGATGACGATGAATTATTAAATCTGAAATTCCCTTATACGGAAGTTCAAAAAAGAAAAAAGAAAACGTATGGTACTATTAATGAATTGTCCCCTGAAAGCAGAATCTCTTTAGATACAATAATTCAAGACGATAGACTAAGTCGAAGAGATTTTTCTTATGAAGAGAACCAGTTGCTCAATGTAATCAACCAAGTATAACTTTGATATTAATTAAGTAGAATAAAGAAATAGAATCAAGCAGGCTAAAAAAAATAAGAATAGACATTTTTCTTTAAGAATACAAAAGTTAATGTAAAAGAAAATATCGATGTTTATTTTGACATATATATAAAATTATGTTTACCTGTTTATTGTTGCTTTCCAAATACAGGTAATGGGATAGCCTTACAAGTAATGTAAGAGTTTTCTTTATTGGAAACACCAGCAAATGCATTCCAGAAACCACAGCAAGCAGTAATGACACAGAAAATACCACCTACTTTGATTATATCGTTATCTTGTTTGAAGTTTCCAACAGCCAAGATGATAAATGCCAAGTCTAAAGTAAGGAATAAACCTAAGAACATTACTGTGGTCTTCAAGACAAGTAACATCATCATAAAAGTGAAAACACCCCATCCAAGACAGAAGAATCCAATTGCATTACTTAACATTACTGCATCATCACCATAGGCTTCTTGAATACCAAAACTCTTGACGAAAACAGCCCCGAAAGCCATCCAGAAAGGACCATAACTGGCAAAAGCGGTACCGGCAAATGTATTACCAATAACAAGTTCCCAAACTCCAGCAAGAAATTGACAAGCACCACCGTAGAAGAATGTTAAACTTACTACAACATTTGGAATATTTATTCCCATGGCTCCAGAGTAGTATAAACCTAAAGTGAAAGTAGTCAAACCAAAAGAAATAAGACCTAATGCAGATGCATTACCAAATTCATGTTTAGGATATGGAGCAAATCTTTCTGCTACAAAAGTACCACCAAAGGCAGTTTGAAGATCATCTTTTCTAAACTTTTGGTTACCTAAAATAATATATTCTCCGTCATTAGTGACTGAAGAAGTGGTATGGGTGTCCTTATCGTTATCAAAGGAATGAGTTGAAGAAGACATTATTGTAAGATAAAATTTATTTGACTTCTTTATGTATATATATTTCTTTTTTAAATATCAAACCAGTAATTTTATACCAACTAAATTACAGTACCAGCTGAGTTGTAGTTGTAAATAACTAGGGTTTATGGAAATGGTTATCTGAAATGGGATTAAAGGAACTTTAAGTGAAATTGAAAGATAATCCAATGACAATAAAGATGCAATGGTTTCACAAATAATTTTCAAGTAAAGATAACTGTTGTTCTACTGAAATTATAAATTTTCGGCCTACTTTTATCTATATATACTAGGACTTGTTTGCTGCAAACAATAAAAAAAAAAAACAAAATATGGGGTTATAGGACTTATTTTGTGGGAAAGTCCGAAGCCTCTACTGAACCCCACATTTTGTATTAATTTAGGGAAGCCCATCTACAGCAGTGTCAATTTCCAAACAGGTAATTTTATTTTATTTTTTGGCATTTCTTCTCGTCGTATATTTTTGAAGCTTATTATAACTTGGATATAATAATTGGCATTGAGTGGGGTCAAGATTCCTCTATAACAGATATCTAAGGAGTAGATGGTTAGACAATAAGAGTCGGCCTTAAGGAAAATTTCAAATAAGAATTGTGTGAGCAGGAATAAGGTTTTCCTAGGCTTTAGCCAACTTTTATTTTGTTGTATACGATATTTGGCAAAGCAATTTGAAAAAGCAATTTGGTTTGGAGATGCCTTTGAAGATAATTGAACCAGTATATATGATTTGCTCTAGGAAGAAATTGTACAGATAAAAGAAGAAGAATCAAGTGCCAGGAACATTTTGTAGGAACAAGAGATGTAATATGATAAGTTGTAATGTATTTTTAGTTGGAAAGACGTTTGTTTAGGCTGATGTTTCCTACACTGTGATTCTACTTTCACGGGTGTTTTTATTGTTTCCAGGTCCCGTCTACATACTTAACTCCAAACGGGTCTTTTTTTTCTTAAGTCCTAAATCCAGAGGGGAACTGCTCGTAGAAGAAAGCTTGAGCGAAAAACAAAAAGAAATCAAAATATGGTGACTTTTTTTCTCCACCTGGGAAAAAACAAAGCATATAAACTTAAACTCAAACTCCGAGTGGGTACAGTCGGCCAGCATTTCATATGACCTGGTGTCATGGGCAGTCTTTAATGTAAGGAGTTTCTCTTTAAATAATAAGGTGGTGGCTGAAACCCGCAAAATTAGCGTTAAAGTCCCCACAAAAGTGACAATAGCATTTTGTAGAGGGGAAATTAAAACCACCAATGTTTGATATTGTTGTCAACAGTTGCAAGAACACTTCAGAAGAGGATCCAACAATCTTGCGTATATAATCCGAAAGGAGCTATTATTAGATAACTGTAGGTAATTATTAAATAGGTAGAAATTATTATTAGATACAATAAGTAAATTACTGGTAGAATCGACTACAAAATCGGTTACGTTTCTGTGAAGTGGTACCATACTAGGTGGAATTGTAAAATCAAATTTGGCCCTTTTCTAAATGGTATTGCTCTCCTTGCATTTTCTATGGTGGGTAGAAAACGAAAAATTCTGCTTGACTAGTAGATAATTGTTTTCGATGGTAGAAGTAGTTTTGTCTACAAGCAAATATACTTCTAAGTCCGGCCAAGTAAACAGTATTTAACTTGTATATTCAGAAATGAACTATCTCACAGCTCTTGGGGTTTAGCAATAGTCTTTCACTTATAGTAAGAAATATACTATACACAGCCTTATGGGGTAAATGCATCTAAACCCGAGCATCCCTATTTGGTGCATTTTTGCTCTAAGTTTTGGCTCCCCCTAGTGCGCTGCAGCGAATACTTCATGAACACAAGAAAGAGATATATAGGAACTTAGCAATATGGAATAGTGATTATTTTTCCAATGTGATACTGGGAGTTGTTTAGTTGTTGATAGGTTTAAGAGACCTTTTTACGTGGATTATAGATTTGTAAAAAATCTATTTAATTCTACATAACCCTAACTATTTCATTCTTTTACGCTGAGTCGGACTGTCAGCGATTGCAGTGAGTATGGAGAGTTTGTTGCAGCACCGAATTGGTTCTAATAGCGAAGACATTTGATCAATAGAGGCAGGCCGCTTATTTAAGTTTCCAGTAAAGTTTTTTGCAACATTTTGCAGAGGCTTTTCTACAGCTTCTGTAACAGTTTATTCAGGATTAATCTAATTGAAGGAGAAAAGTCAGAAGTAAAGGTGTGAAAGAAAAGTAGCCACCTAAAAAACTGCTGTTGGGAAAGAAAATACCTTTCACTGTCTTACTCTCCAGCTTTTCACTGGTTTGCTCCTTTACAGTTGCATTCTTGGGCTAAAGCTTAGAGGCATCTTTTTTCTTCTACTGGTATCTATCGGTATATATACATTATCGCTCACGGTTTTCATTCCACGCCGTTTTATTTTTCGTTTTCATTCCACACTGTATTGTTTTTCGTATTCATTCACACTTTGTTTATCACTATGCTAATGATCTATCCAGCTTTCTACTATATTACATATGATCTATAGTACGTACCCTGTGGAATTCTCCAAAGTGTTACATACCTTATTTCGTTTTTGCTTACCAGCTGAAATTAGCTTCTTATTTCTATTTCAAAACAGTCGGCCCTTGTTTTCATCTCTCTTTATTCCGCCATCCATCAAATACACTCATCGTCAATGTCTCAGTTGGTATTTCTTCTGTACATATTCTGCTGCATCTTGTTCTATTCTAATGAAGACTTGCCTTCTTCTCTAATTGAGTCTCTTTTCGTGTGCATTTTTTTGAATTTTAATTTTTTTTATTTTTATTTTTCTTTTTCTTTCTAGCAGCTATCAGATTTCATACAGCCTTTGACCTGGAGATGGCAGTGAAGACCCCGATTATCAGCAGCTACCGGTCGGTCAAGGACCTCTTGGTATTGCGAGACTGGTTCTACGACTCTGAAAGTGCTACTTGTAACAAATGGCGGGCGGTTCAAAGAGTGAAGGCATTGAAAACAAGAGGTAGACTCCCCCATGCAATTGAAGTCACTGCATTGTTGACTTCTGTTTCTTTAACCGATCCAGAGAGTAACAGCAACGAAATTCCCAAACATTATGATTCGAATTTGCTTCGATTATCATATTCGATGGCCTTGATCCGTTTTGTCAACGGTCTTTTGGATCCTTATCAACAATCTACTCATGCCATACCGCTCCACCAATTGGCCAAGACACTCAATCTTCCCGGGTTATTTGTTGAAGTAAGACATATGGGTACCCACGAATCATTACCAGAGTTGAATATATTACGAACTGCTGCAGATAGAGCGCTAGATTGGCTTTTTGAACACTATTGGAATAAATTGAATGAAAATGAAATAGAAAATTCCGAATTGACCGCCTTGGAATTAGAAGAAGAACTTTCTGATAAAGATAAACTATCAATAGCTGTGGAAGTTAAAAAAGTTACTGATCTAATGAACAAATTATCTTCTCCACTTAAGACTTATAAGAACTTACGAAAGGCAGACTTAGACCATATCTTTAAACGAGGTCAACAGAATGAAAATGTTGCTAAATATTACAAGGCAGTGGACAATGTTGTAAGAATATATAATAACAATCAAGATTTGAATGATAGGTTTATCGATATCCTTTTATTTAGCAATTTCCTTATTTACAATGACGAAAATAAAGTCAAGAAAAGAGTGAAATTAAACCCTTTACAAGTGAAGCTCTATCAGCCTTTACTAGAAGAGCTTGGAGGACAATTCAAATACCGATTGTTATTAACAATAATTGAAAAATTGACTGCGTATGAAATGGATGACGTGGAATTGGAGGAAGAAGATATAGAAGATGTAGAAGATATATTCAAGAAAATTTTGGACGATAAGCTTGAGTACAAAATTCAAAAGGACTATGAGCTGATTCAACTTTACGGTTGGGTCAGAGTGTTATTGGAAGATATAATCAACTCAAATGCAAAGAAGTGTACCATTAGGAAAGATGAAAGAAATGTTGAGAACTCAGAGGTTGAGTATTACAAGATAATAGAAGTGGTGGAAGAAATATTCAATAGAATATCTAGTATCGAAAATAATAACAGAAATGAAATTTTGAAGCTTATCGAAGACTTGCTACCAAAATACAAAATAGCCGGTGTCAATTTGTTAGACAAGATACTGAAGAGGATAGCAAAGGGAGAGAAGAAGACGTTTTTGGAAACTTTCACTCCACCACCGACTTTGGGCGATATCTTGGGGGTAAGTTCCGAAGTTAAGGATAGCGATAAAGAAGTGGAGTCTCGGGATGGGAAAAGGAAATTAGTTGAACCCCACGATACTGAAAGTGCTAAGAAGTCAAAACCTACTAAGCACTACTTGTTTGAAGCTCATGTAGGTCCATGGGTCCCCATTCCGTTTGGAGAAGTACCTTAACTGCAACTGCAATGAATTTATTCGATGAAACTTAAATGAAATTATAATGACAAGATAAATAGAATGATAAAGAAAGATAGACAGAAAAACTATCTAGGAACAAATTATAACTGCATAATGTAATATAGCTAGGAATTGGACTAACAATAATATAGAATATAATAGAGACAATAATAGAGAACACTGTAGAAGATAAATATCAAATTAACTGACAAATAAAAGA
Organism: Kurtzmaniella natalensis; assembly: GCA_030574355.1. NCBI lineage: Eukaryota > Fungi > Ascomycota > Pichiomycetes > Serinales > Debaryomycetaceae > Kurtzmaniella > Kurtzmaniella natalensis. The sequence continues at coordinate 28,081 of JAJMEV010000025.1, read as the reverse complement.
AATATTTCTCCAAACCTATCCGTACTCAAGCACCTAATTTGAAATTTACTTCCTCCAATATGAATAATACCTCCTATATAGTGTCTGCTAGAATCTGCTGGTATCTGTATGTCTCGTTTATCTCTCATCCTGCCGTTCAGCCAACAGTGGCTCTCTCACTTTACGCCCTGGTTTTTCAATCAGGGCCAATGTCCTGCACAGCTCTCCCCTTATCTCTGCTTAGCTCTTACTCCACACAAAACACAGTTGCAAATAGCCAGGAAGAAACAACAGTAGAGTGGCAAGATGAGTCCGCAATGGATACCTCAGAATATCCAGAAGCGGCTTCTATTGTATGTTCTTCAGCAAATTAGTTTATTTCTGGAAATAGACTTACCAAACTTGGAAGAAGTCTCCTTAAATAATATCACATTAAAAGATATCCAAATTGATCCAGAAAAGGTAGGCAAAATACCTGGCTGCAATCTTCGTCATGGCCAAATAAAACAATTGGAGCTTAACGGAGGTGTAATGGGTGGTGTTGTTGTGGATATAAAAGGTATGGAACTTGTCATATCCCCAGACTTCAATCCACTGATTGGAGCAGATCAACTCCTGTTTCTGTTAGCTCAAAGTACGGCTAATATGGCTAATACTGTGGTATTAAATGATGACCTATTGGCCCAGAAAGTACATGAATCTGAAAGTAAAAACTCAAATAAAGATGATCTGAATGCCTCCAATGGCCTGTCTTCAAGCGAATCTGAAAGTGAAAAGCAACCTTCAGCTCTCAGTGGGATGATGGCAAGAGCTGCTGAAATGGCAATTCTGAGGTTACTGTTCAATGTATCCAACTTATCTATCAAAATTGTATCTGAATTGGTTGATTTGGAATTAGTAATTGATTCTTTGAATATCAAACTGGTCAACGGGACTCGTAATGTAGTTGCTAAGGGTATTTATGTGTGTACATTAAAACCTCAAGTGAACCCTGGAGATGAAAAGAAGGCTAATACCAATAATAATAATACTAATAATACTAATAACGCCAATAATGATATTGATAATAGAAGTGATACACTGGCCTCTAGAGCGAAGTTCGTATCTAAGACAGAAGAAGAAGATTCGGCAAGCAATAGCAGTAATTATGCTACCCCAGCAGATTCTGAAGATGATACCGATGATGATAACGATAATGGGCTTGTCAATGAATCTCTTATTAATAGTATGGTGTTTTCTCATGAACAAGCAAGTTCTATATACATGAGTGCAACTGCCCATACTCTAGATCGACTGAGATTTTCAAAACCACGATCTCCTCCAATCATTTTCCATGTTGATGAGTTTTCCATGAACTTTGAAGGTCTAACTTCAATCCTGGAACTCAATGTTAATGTAGGAGTCGTAAAAATTGCATCCGTTCCATTGTTTCCAACAGCATTGGCATTATTAACAACTGTATCTCGAAGCTTTAAGTTACGTGGTTATCAAAAGAAAAGAGATGCTGCAAATCCAAATTTGGAACTGCTTTCTAGTTCAAGATTTCCTCAATACGATACTGATGACGTTTCTTTAGAAGATTTGGAGTCTCAGAATTCTGCTATGCTATTTAGACGCTTACAAGTTCGAGAAATTTACTTCAGTTTAACATCAGCTATTAACAAATCTGGAGATATCTTAAGCGATACTGATAGTAGAATTCAGTTGACTAATGTGATTATAAAAAAAAAGAGAGAAGGATTAGTTTTTGGTGGTATCGAGACAATTAAAGCTACTAAAATTGGATCTGATGGTGCATCTGAATTTTCCATCTTTTCATTTGATGATTCAAATAATAATACCAATAGTGGTACAAGTAATAGTGCAAGCACATATACTGAAAAAACTGCATTTCTGGGGACTGCATCACCAAGTCCAGCACCTAGTACTCTGACAACATCTCTGATGTCTTCAAAAGCTGATGTGAGATTCGAAATATTCACAAATGATTCCGGTAATCAAGAAATCACTTTATTGTGTTCTAAACATTTGGATATTTCTATTAATCAAGAAAGCATACCTGTTTTGATGAATTTAAAAAATTCATTGACTGATATTATAGCCCAAATTAATCAATTGCATCACACTATATCTAATTATCGTCAAATTTCAAAATCTTTCCATGCAAAATCAGAAAATAGACAACAGAATAAAACGAGTTTAATCTTACAAACTTCACTCATTACATTTAAATTACATTTAATAGAAAACCAAGCTCTTTCATTGATGATACTTCCAATATCATATAAACTGATTGAAGAGCATTTGATCATTCAAAAAGCCCTCTTGAAATACTTGGACCCAGAAGGACAAGAAATTACATTAGCAAATGTATCTAAAATTAGGCTTATAGTCAAACCTAAAGAATTCAAATCATATATTTTGGAATCCATTGGATCAACTCCTAAGCCTTTGAACCTTTCCTCTCCATTAAATTTAACTATCCCCGAAATTAATATTACTTTGGACAAATTGCAACTAATTTCGATTATTGAAGGTTTAAAAATATTATTTGAGGATGTTTCCGGTTCTCCTTCATCGCCAACTACGTCAGACGTGAATCATTCGTCGAAATCTGGAATTTTGTCTGATTCTTTTAAATCGAGCCAAAGATTTAGGAGACCAAATGTGCGTTTGACAACTATAATAAAAATCAACTTCAGATTAATAATCAATAAAATCCATATTACAGTACGTAATACAAGCTCAAAATTTGGAGATTTAATTACCATTTTCAGAAAGATTGCTTTAAATATCAGTCATTCTGGTAGTATTCATGGTTCAGTCGATTCTGTGTTAATTCAAAGAAAGCATGGGGAAGAAATCTTAGAAAACTTCTTGACTGAGTTTTCAGAAGGGAATAATTACAGTTTTCCGATGATTTTGATGACTTTGAAGACTTTGGAATCTAGATCAATATGCTTGCTTCATTTAAAAAACTTTTTATTGGAGTACTACACTAATTGGATCCTGTTATTTGATATGTCAAATGAAGAGTCAAAAACAATCAAGAGGAAGCAACCTCTGTCATCTGATTCATCTGTTGAAAGTCTGCTGCTGACGTCAAAATTTGAACTAAAAATTATGATTTCTGACTTTGCAATTGGGGTAAACCCTGGACGACTTCCAAGTAAGGCCTTTATTACAACCGAATTTTGTACAGCTGAAGTGACTATAGGACAAGACCAATTAATTATTAAAAGTTCATGTCGATCTATTTGCTTATTGATTATAGATGATGTCAAAAATATGAGAGAGCACTCGACAGCAAAACCTATAATATCACCAACCAGTTGGTTACTTTCGAGAGGTTATTTACAGTTTGCAAATATTAATTCAGCTCATGTAGGAATTTCCATACATAGTGACCAATTAGCGTCTATCAAGACGAGCAAGCATTCTGGAAGAAAGGAACAACTTGCATTGAGAAATATCAAAGTTAATGTTGACGAAATCCGTTTAGACCTTTGTGCTGATTTGGCTAATTCAATTATTCTGATTATAAACGATATAAGACCTCCAATAGTACTCCTGGACACAGATAAATTTAAAGTACAATTACCAGAAGAATTTAATGCTTTAGATAGCATTAGTGATCTATTTGATTCTATCGTTGAATCTAGAAATGTCCATGAAGAGGAATTTAGCGATGTACAAAATAATATAGTGGATGATTACTATGCGGTAGATGCTGATTCTGATGTGACTGCAAATTTATTGAGTTCCTTAAACATTAGTGACCAAGAAGGATCATTCGGAGATGTTGATGAAGACCATTTTGTAACTAATAGAAACGATAAATATGATGAAGTTATTCCATTACTGCTTCAAATAAACTTTTCTAGAATTAATACCTTCCTATATGATGGGTATGATTGGAAAAATACTAGAAAAGAAATAAAAAATGCAGTCCAGAGGGTCGAAGCTAGAGCTATTGAAGAGTATTCAGAAGTTTCAATACCAGGTACAAATAGAGTTGGAAGTAGTGCTGGCAAAGTTAGCTTTGAAGAAGATACTGTTGATGATTTCTATATTGAAGAATCAGAACTTATCAGTGAAACTTTATTTGAGTCCATTCACGTATCTGTTCCACAAGGTGATGATCCATTTCGTCTTACAGGAAATATTAACAAAATCATACAGAATAACGGAGAAAATGAAGATTTTAATGATGATAATAATTTACATGTTAAACGTTCAAAGTATCACAAGGTATCTGCAGAGCTTAAAGGACTTGATATTAAAGTTAATGTTATCAGTACAAGAGATCCACTCACGAGTCCGGATACATTTGTACATAGCGAACTACTTAATAGCATTTCTATTAAATTACAAGATCTTAGTGTCCTTGACAATGTCCCTACATCTAGTTGGCATAAGCTTGTTGGGTACATGAAATCTGCCGGAGATAGAGAATTGCTGGCCAGTTTTGTAAAAGTGGATATCACAAATGTTAGGCCAGATCCTCAATTGTGCACTAGTGAATCAAGAATTGATTTATCACTTGTTCCTATAAGACTTTTTGTTGATCAAGACACTTTGGATTTTTTGATTCGTTTCGGCTCATTCAAAGATCCAAGATTCGATCTACCAGTTGACGATATATTATATATTGAAAGGTTTAAGATCAACTCGATACCTATCAAGATAGATTATAAACCGAAAAAGGTAGATTATGTGGGGATACGATCTGGTCAAACACATGAACTTGTAAATTTTTTCACAGTTGATTCAGCTGATTTAACCCTTCGTTCGGCTATTATCTATGGGAAATTAGGTTTCCCTAGTTTAGCAAAGCATTTGGGTGAAGTTTGGGGTCCAGATATTCAAAAGACGCAGTTGGTTGGGATTGTGGCAGGTATTGCACCTTTACGGTCATTAGTTAATATTGGATCAAGTATGAAAAATTTGGTTGCAGTACCTATTAAGGAATATAAGAAAGATAAAAGATTGGTAAGGAGTTTAAAGAAAGGTGCCGCGGTGTTTGCTAAAACTACTAGTGCAGAATTATTGAAATTAGGAGTTAAAATAGCAGCTGGAACTCAAGGAATTTTAGAAGTATCAGAGGAAGCATTTGGTGGAGAAGGATCTAATACCAGATTATACAAGCAAAATATATCTACAATTAAAGAAGCCAAGGAAAAAGAAGAACAAGAACAAGAAGAGGAAGAAGAATTTTACGTGCATGAAGTTTCTGAAGAACCAACAGCAGAAACTCGAGATATATTAGCATCCTCACAACTTTTAACTAAAAGCGTTAAATTTGATAGGCACGAAAGGTACAAGAATAGGAATAGATTATATGCAATTAGTGATTTAGATGAAGAATATGATGATTTATCCGAATCGCGAATAAATAAAGGGGGAAAAATTTCTTTTGGCAAAGATAAGAAATCAGATAAGGACAATGCATTAAATAATGGAGAAGACTACTACGATGAAGAAGAATTAGAAAAACAGAAAGTAGTCAGTCTTTATTCTAATCAACCTACAGGTGTTCAAGAAGGATTTATCCAAGCAGGGAAAAGTCTTGGAAGAAATTTTAAGTCTACTCAAAAGGCTATTATAAAATCTCGAAATGCCGTTCTTAATGCAGAAAGTGTTCCAAAAGCAGCAGTTTCCTTAGCGAAGACTGCGCCAGTTATCATAATAAGACCGATGATTGGAGCTACTGAAGCGGTGCTGAAGACTCTTTTGGGACTCACGAACCAAATAGACCCCAAGCAAAGATTAGAGAGTGAAGATAAATATAAGCCCACTAAATAATGCATATCGTCAAAAAAAGAAAGTCACCTGGAAAAAAGTTTCAGAAACCCTAAATTTCAATATTTGCTGATCTTCTCTGCTCATCTCCATCACGAGGCAGTTTTTCTTTTTAAATTTTCTGCAGCAATCACAAGGCGAAAAATATTTTTGACGTATTTTAATTTTTCCATAATCAAAAATTGCTCTCTATAATATTTTCCATACTCCCCCTATAATAAATTATATGACTAAAACTTTAAAATATTGGCTTTTTAATATATACGATCGAATACCGAATATTTACAGATGTAATAACGCTTAACGAAGTTTAACATAATGTAGTCTTTGCCTTTTGAAAACCCCACTAAATACTGAAATTTTTGCCGCTTAAATTATATAATATTATTCTTTTATCATGAATTCTATTAAAGGATGCCCCTTCTGGAAAATTTCTATGCAGATAAGATACAATGCCGTGTAAAAATTTAATTTATTTTTTCGCTTTCGGAAAATTTGTTTAAGAATGTAACGTACTGAATGAGAGGAGATAAAAAAAATCCCTGATAGTGAAAGCGGAGTAGATATATATATGGATTTCCTTTCTTTAGGATTCTTTTCCTCTTTCTCTCTCTTTCTTCTCTTTTTCTCTTCTCTTTTTTTTTCTATGTAAGCTGGTAGTAGGATGGAAAAGGAATCACAAGAAATAAAGCTCCAAGAAGAAGTTTCTAGTAGAAATTTAGCTGAAATCTCTAGTAAAGATCTTGAAAGTGGTAGCAATCAAGTCTCAAGTGATGAAGATGATTCTAAAACTCATCTCTCCTATTGGCAAAAATTAAAAATTAGATTCCCTTACTATAAGTTAGTTATTCACATTTTCTGGGGTTGTTTTTTCACATCATGGTGGCTTGCTATTATCATTCAAAAGAAGCATCGTCATCAATGGTTGATTCCAACTGTCTTCTGGGGGATGATGATGGTTAGACTTATTACTTTCCATACTAAAATTTTAAACTATATTTTAGATAAGATTATAATTGTTTGGAATTACTGTGTTGATTTTATTTATGGTAAGATTCCAAATAGAACTCATAGATTAATTCTTGGTGGAGCTGTTGTTATGGTTGTTATGTTACTTGGTACTTTTATCCCATCTGAAACTGATTACTCTAAAAGAAAAGATAGATTAGTCGCCTTCTGTGGTTTTATCATTACTATTGGAACTCTTTACATTACTTCAACAAAAAGATCTAAAATTGAATGGAGAACTGTTATTAATGGTACTCTTATTCAATTTATTATTGGTCTTTTCGTTTTAAGAACTAAAGCTGGTTACGATATTTTCAACTTTATTTCTACTTTAGCTAGAGAATTACTTGGTTTCGCTAAAGATGGTACAGCTTTCCTTACAAATGCTACTGTTTCACAATTGGGTATGTTCTTCTTTACTGTTTTACCAGCAGTAGCATTTTTCGTTGCTGTAGCTCATATCTTTTATTATTTTGGAATTATGCAATGGCTTATTAGAAAAGTTGCTGTTTTCTTCTTCTGGGCTCTTAAAGTCACTGGTGCTGAAGCCGTTACCGCCGCTGGTTCTCCATTTTTAGGTATTGGTGAATCTTCTGTTTTAGTTAAGGATTTCATGCCATACCTTACTGATGCTGAAATTCATCAAGTCATGTGTTCTGGGTTCTCTACTATCTCTGGTTCCGTTTTAGTTGGTTACGTTGGTATTGGTGTTAACCCACAAGCTATGGTTTCTTCATGTGTTATGTCAATTCCAGCTTCTTTAGCTATTTCAAAGCTTAGATACCCAGAAACTGAATATTCAATAACTAAAGAAAAAGTTGAAGTTAATGAACTTGAAAATGATGATGAAGAAAAACCAGTTAACGTTTTACAAGCTTTTTCCAATGGTGCCGGATTAGGTTTGAAGATTGCCTTATTGATGATGATTCAATGTATGTGTATCATTGCCTTAGTTGCCCTTATTAACGGTATTTTAACTTGGTTTGGTAACTTCTGGAATATTAAGAATTTAACTATGGAAAAAATGAGTTCTTATATCCTTTACCCAGTTACTTTCCTTTTAGGTACTCCAAGAAGTGAAATTTTACATGTTTCTAAATTATTGGCTACTCGTATTATTCAAAATGAATATAACGCTTACACTATGTTAATTAATGATGCTCCATACACTGAAATGTCTAAAAGAGGTAAACTTATTGCTACTTATGCCTTATGTGGATTTTCTAATTTTGGTTCTATGGGTATTCAAATTGGTGTTTTAGGAACTTTGGCACCAAAGAAAGTAAAGAATATTGCTAAAGTGATCGTTTCTTCCTTAATTTCTGGTTGTATTGCTACTTTGACCAGTACTATGGTTGCAGCAATGATTCTTCATGACCTTGATGATTATAACTTTTGATTACATTTAATAAATATGGGAAATATGAGATGAATTGAATTGAATTCAGGCTATTCTGTAAAAAAAAATGCCGTTCTTCCTTTCCTCCTTTCTTTATTTCTTTATTTCGTTTTTTGCTCTTTCTTTCTTTCTTCTTTCTTATTATTCCCCACTACTCCACCCGTATTAAACTTTTTCTGCAACCATTCCCCGCCGTATTTTTATTTATTTTTTATCTCACAGGCGTGTTAAGTTTTTTCTCTCATAAGCCGTCACAAGACTTTGGGAAATCTCTTTCAAAACTCCGCGCACTGAAAAGCCGTTCAATTCGTCTAACAATCTCAAGATTGAACCCGTTCCAAATGTCTCTCACCCTTTCCCCCCTTGGTAGGGGCCAAGGTCTCCCCCGTCTCACTTAAAACTAACCAGAAGGATAAGGAAAAGAGTCGAATATTCAAATAGAGAGAGAGAGATAGGAGAAACACACCTGCAACTGCCATGGCTACCGTGGAACTGAAGTCGGTTTTACAATCATGTTTAACCAATATAAACCATCAATCGAGTTTGATGAAGCAATGTCTTCAGGAAAATAATCTTCTTCAAGCATTGAAGCATTGTCTGAACTTTTTGAATGAATTAAGAACTTCACAATTGCCACCTAAACAATATTATGAAATGTATATGGTTGTATTTGATTCATTGGAAACATTATCTAGTCATTTATTGACATCATATAATTCAAAAGTGAAAAAGAAGTCTACTTCTTCTTTTTTATCTGATTTATATGAATTGGTTCAATACTCAGGTAATATAGTTCCAAGGTTATACATGTTAATCCTTGTTGGAACCACATATATGCTTACTGATAATGCTCCTAAAAAAGAAATAATGAAGGATATGATTGAAATGTGTAGAGGGGTTCAACACCCTATTAGAGGTCTTTTCCTTCGTTATTATCTTTCCCAAAGAATTAAAGATTTATTACCAATTGCAACAAAGCAAGATCTTGATGAAACTGTTGATTTTTTGGTTTCAAATTTCATTGAAATGAATAAATTATGGGTTCGTTTACAACATCAAGGTCACTCTTCAGAGAGACAATTAAGATTTAATGAAAGAATTGAATTGAAAATCTTGGTTGGTTCAAATTTGGTAAGATTATCTCAAATCATTGATGACTTTAACGGGTCTGATGATTATAAACCAGTCAATTATTATAAAGAAATGATTTTCCCAGTTATTACAGAACAAATAATACAATGTAAAGATCATTTAGCTCAAAGTTATCTTATCGATGTGATTATTCAAATTTTCCCCGTGAATTTCCATTTTGCAACTTTACAAGAATTATTAAACGATATTTTCCTTAATTTAAGACCTTCTATTAAAAAATCGGAATTGATTGTAACTTTGGTGGAAAGATTCATTACTTATCATAATTTTGAATATGAATCTTTACCAAGTGTAGAATCAATTAAATTAGAAGATGGCTCAGAACAACAAATTGATATAGAAGATAAAAAAGATGCTGCTATTTCTTTTGATAAATTTTGGGATTTCTTCTTGAAATTAGTAGAATTGGAACCAACATTAGCTCCTGATGAACATTCAATAATGCTTCAATCTTTCATTAAGCTTACTATGACTTATGAACCTAAAAATTTCGATAATTTGGAAAAAATTTATGAATTTGCTTCAAAACTTGTTTCATCAAGTAATAGTAATAATGGAAATGAAACTGAAAATGAAAATGAAAATGAAAATAAAGGCTTTTATTTGGATGAACAAAATTGGCTTTTATTATTGACAGTACCAATTGAATATTTTTCTTCAGTTAAAGACATGCTTAATTTGAATTATTTTTATGTTTTCTATTCTGGATTAAAAAATAAAAACTTTCAAAAACGAATTGCATTGAATATTGCTGAAAAAGTTATTAAAGAAGGTCTTGAAAATACACTTACTCTTACGTCTAATGAAGATATTGATTCTGTTTTCAAATTTTTAACTGTTTTAATTGAAGATGAAAATTCCAAGATTAGCACGTCAAAAGATTTGGGAATTACCAAGTCTTTCCAAGTTGAAGACGGATCCAGATTAGTTTCAAAGGATTTTCTTTTAAATCAAGAGAAAATTTCAAAAGTTTTGCATTTTGTTCATCTCAGTGATCCTTTCAAGTCATTAAATAATTTGAATTACATTAAAAGAAAGTATTTGGCGAAAAATGTTAATAATATTATTTATACTTATCCAACATTGATTTCACAGATATTGAAATATTTAAGAATTGCATCACGTTCCAAGAAGAGTAGTGTCGGAAATACTGAATTGCTTATAACCAGTAATTTTAAGAATCTTTCATTAACTATAGATGAATTATATCAGCATCACCTGCAATTCCATCTGCCATTGGTATTGAATTTCTATTTGAATGCAGCTTCCTTAGCTGATCAACTTAAGCAAGAAACTATTTCGTATGAATTTTTCAACCAATGTTTTATTGTTTATGAAGAAAGTTTGATTCTTAATAGTTCCAAGAGTGTTCAAAATCCACAGGCAAGTCTTGGGGGATCCATACCATATCAACTGGTTATCGCCATTGCCAATCGTTTAATGAATCTGAGATACTTTAATCGTGAAAACTATGAGAACTTGATAACTAAAGTGACATTGTATGGATCCAAATTATTAAAGAAACAAGATCAGTGTAGATCTGTTTATTACTGTGCACATCTTTGGTGGTGGTGTGAATCATTTATTGAAGAAGTTTCACCAACTGTTAAATATGAAAAGGAACTGGAATCCAAGTCAAAAGAAGGTGACGTTGAAGGAGGAGAAGGAGAAAAGAAAGAGGTGGAAAAAATTGAAAAAGATGAAGGGAATACTGAAAAGGTTGGAAATAAAGATAGTAGTGAGAACGAGGTGATTAAACTTTATAGAGACCCTAAGCGAGTCTTGGAATGTTTACAAAAATCTTTAAGAGTTGCTGATTCATGTATGGACCCATACTTGTCATTGAAATTATTCATTGAAATTTTGAATAGATGCTTAATCTTTTATGTTTATGGAAATGATTTTGTTGATTCAAGTTATATCAATGGGTTAATTGATCTAATCAAAACAAATATAGACAATTTGAAAAACGAAAATGAAGAAGATGGTGAGATTTTCTCAGAAATACAATCGTTATTCCAAAGAACTTTGGAATATATCGATAATGAAAAATTGACAAGTGGGCATTTCCAAAATATTGTTACTTGAAATATTTAAGAAATACAATATATATAATGAAAAAAAAAAATAATAATAATAAGAATGATAGTAATTAAAGTGAAGTAAGAATGATATCTAAAATAAAAACGTAATCAATATGATAAAAAATAAAAATAATAAAATGATAAAGACTCTTTATTGTTTTAAATCCCACCTACAATGGAAATTGGTAGCGAACGGTCTTACAAAAGCATATCTTAAAAAGGTCTGCATACATTGTCTATTATAATTGCATTTGGACCTAAAATTGACGAAGGCAAGCCGCTAAGTGTCTATTGGTGAGAGAAAATGGTGATCTCCGCGGTTCAGTTGCGTTAGACCCGGAGATGGCCGATAACTGACGGTTAGATAAGAGCAAAGAGTAAGGGTTTGTATGCACGACAGATCGGTGAAGCGGTGATGAGACAAGAAAATCCTTGCGATGATATATTTCATTCAAGTATAATTACAGGCCAAAAAAAACGGAACAATAAGAGCTTTTGAATAAATAAAAGGGGAAAATGAAAAAGAACTTACGGTAAGCTGTTCCTGTAGACTCATTCATAATGGAAAAGTGGTTGAATTACGAATATATATGTGTTACTTTAATAATGTAAGTGGTAATTTATTTTTTTACTTTACCAGAAAATTGCGGGGGCGGGCTCCGAATCCAGGGAATACACATCATCTCTACTCTATTAAGCTTAATTGAAAACATTTTCCTGATAAGATAAGGACACGAAGTAATCTCGCCTAGAAAACGAAAATTTTAAGTTTGCCAGCTATATTATTTTAAGCAAAAGTATCTAGATACCCTAGATATGAATTTAACTAGATTAAGCTTGAAATGATTGAATTTAAATAATAGATGTAATTGGTTCAAATCTCAATGGTTTTCGCCTTTCCTCAGTTTCGCTAGAAAAATAAAATAATAAATACGTACACATACATAATAAGTGATGCTAATTGATACTGATAAATTTGGTGCACGGCTATTGGATTAGGTACTTCAACCACCTTTAAATAAGAGATAACCTAGCTGCAGGGTGAAGAAGAGAAGAACTTCGACAACAATATAAAATAACGATTATATTAATAATAAAACTAATAAGAATAAGAATACTAATAATAATATAGATAATAATAATGAGAAGAATCTTAATCTTAATCTCAAACTTAATCTTATTATTAATATTAATTTTGATAATGAAATTAAGGCCAATATTGAAATTGATTAATGAAATAGGACTATCAAGTTCGGCGCTTGCATTCGTATTTAGTTTTTTTTATTTCATTTATTTATTTTTATTATATCTGTAAACGTTCTTTCGGCTGTAGCTGTAATCAATTGAGTGAATTTACGGTACCTCTTACTTGGCTGCTTTTTCCACACATCATCTTTCTATATGGGGGGCTCGGGTGGAAACAATTGTGATATGTGCTGCTTAACGGGGGGGGGGGGGAGCAAATCACAGAAAAAAAAAGTTTTCAGTTACTCTAAAGAAGACTCATGACCAATGATAAAATAAAAAAAATTTGAACAATGTGTAATCCAGATTAACATGCTTACTATCTCTTTTAGAATAATTATTAAATCATTTACCAGCTTTATTTCATTCTTAACGATCTTTCCTTAATGCATAATTATTTACTCAAAAGAAAATTTTGCCACAGTCTTTCTTCTTCTTTATTGTATACTTTGTCTCTATTTGGCAAACCGGTAACCCTTTTCAACCTAAAAAATATATTGCCTCATTAAAAAATATGCTGCATATAATTTTTGGAGGACCGGTATTATTATTATACTAAGGGGGGAGTGGGTTATCTTTAATATTCTTAAATATTATACCACAATAAATTTTTCCTGGCGAAAAAAAAAGTATATAGTTTAGTGGAGAGTACTTATTCCTACAATGAAAAGTTATTTGGTCCGGGAATACAGTATTTGGAATATGCTTTTTCACGGCAAACCTCAAAATGATGTTGAATCTTCAATTAACATTGAAGAACCTCTCTTAGTTAAGTCCAATGAATATCCTCTGGAAAAAGTTGATTATGAACCAATTCAAATTCAAACTCAAAAGCAACAAAGTAAGAGAAATCTTTTATCAATTATTCTTCATAAATTGACCGTTGCAGCCGGTTTATTCATGATTTTGAATTATCTTTACCCAGGTTTAACTAATATTGAAAATTTACCAACTTTCAATTTCTTATTTGCAACCTCTGAACCAAGACTTCCAGTTTACTTGGAAGGAATTGTTGATACTGGTGCACCTGGTCTTTCTTCTACTGAAGAAGCTCCAGTTACTCCAGTTGTCCCAGTTGAAGTTATTGCTGTTACTTTACCTCTGGCTACTGCTGAAATTCCAGTCTACCAAACCCTTCTTGTTAACCACACTTTCGGTAACTCTTGGGGTAAGCCAGCTTCTGGTGAATTTATTATCCCTGAAGGCATTGAGTTTGATAAGGTCGTTTTGACTCTTAACACTAGTGTCGAAGGTGTTCAATATGATAGATTGGCCAATTTCTTTGTTGGTGGTGTTCAAGTTTGGAGAACTTCCACTGCTGAACCAGGTAACAAGGCTATTTTCACTAGTTTTGAAAAAGATGTTACCAAGTACCTGTCCTTATTTGCTAATGAAACTTCTGTTTTATTTCAATTGGATAACCTCTTGACTCCTAAATTGACTGGTTCTTTCGATGTTCAATTGTACGCTACTCTTTACAATTCTACTACTATTCCAGTTGCTCCAGTTGACCCAGTTCAAGATTTACTTGATTTACACAAGCCTGCTACTAGTGTCGTTTCCTTAACTGAAACTTCTGAAAAGAAACCATCTTTAGTTTACATGCCACAAAACAAAATCAGTGTTAACTTACCAACTTACACTCAAAACACCACTAGATTAACTTTATCTGTCTTTGCTTCCGGTAATGCAGCTGAAGAATTCTGGTACAATGATGTTTTATCTCAATTCTCTCATGTTTTCGATACCCATGGTAAGACTTTACACGGACGTGGTCCAATTAGAAACTTGAACGTTTACTTCAACGGTGAAAAGATTGCTACACAATCTCCTCAACCATTCATCTTCACTGGTGGTATTTCTCCAGCTTTATGGTCTCCCGTTGTTCCTGTTGATGCATTTGATTTACCAAGTATTGACATTGACCTTACTACTTTGTTACCTACCTTATGGGAATCTCAAAGTATCGCTGACAGAATCTTGGAAATTGAAGTCAGTAATGGTTTCGATGAACTGCCAACTCTTTACCCACAAAATGGTATTGGTGAAAATTGGATTACTTCTGCTAATGTTTTCGCTTACGAAAGTGAATTCGTTGACACTGCTGCTGGTGAATTCTTAGGTGCCACTTCTGGTAGTGAAGTCACTGCTGTTGCTATTAACCCACCATTCGCTGGTCTTTTACAACAAATTATTAACTCCAAGGCTAACGCCCTGGCTGTTGGTATTTTCAACTACACTTTCATTGATGGTACTTCTTCCAACATTTCTATTACCTCTGATACCAAGTCTCGTGTTGTTAACATTCAAAACTATAACGCTTGGGGTGCTAAGCAAAGTTTGGTTCACGTTGGTCTTTCCAAGAAGGCTACTACTGTTTTGGACCTTTCTCTTCCATTGGTTGAAGGTGACCTTGAAGCTTCTAAGAAGAAGAAGAAGTTCCCTCTTGCTCCAAACACTATTTATCAATTCAACAGCTCTTACGCTTACCCAATTTCCACTAAGATCACTGAAATTGATACTCCAGTTGCCCCAGGTGTTGTTGATGTTGAATATGACGTTCAACTTGACTATGGTAAGCAATTCACTGTTGCCATCAATGGTTCTAAGGTTCTCTCTGAAAAGACTTCTCAAAAGGGTAAATCTACTTACTTTGTTACTGCTGCTGGTAACCACGGTACTGGTGACTTGGACACTAAGATTAAGCTTACCTCTTTCCCACCATTCCCACCAATCAGTCTTAAGAGAGAAGTTGAAGTTGTTAACAACACCATTATCTCTGATCTTCCAGCTCCATCTGGTGCTGCTGCTGTTGCTGCTGCTGATGTTGAAGTTGCTGATGTTGAAGAACCAAACTACGAAATGTTCGTTGACATGATCTCTGAAGATTTTGAAGGTGAATTCTCCGGTAAGAATGTTGCTTCTTCTGCTAAGCAAGCCAACCTTGGCTCTCTTTACACTATCTTGAACAACTTTGAACAAGAATTGAGTGAACAAAAATTGATTAAGCTGTACCCACCACCAGTTGAAAAGAAGTTTAAGAAGGCCTGTCACATGTTTGGTGGTAGAAACTAATGGACTTTCTAATTTTATTAGGTATAAATAAATAGTAGATACAAATTACAATAAAAGATTATGATGAATTAATTATTATTTGTAGAGTAAAATTTAACCGAACCCAGCCCATTCAATCGAATAGCATTTCACTTGGGGCTTTCTTTTTAATTCTGTAAAATCTTCTTCTGGAGTATCCTTTCTATCACCTGATTTTTGGTCTATATTCTTTCCTACTTCTATTGATGATTCATGGTTTTCTTCGTTTATATTTGTAACATTTTCATGCTTTCCATTGTCATCTCTATCTCTATTAGTCTTCCCATGCTTATTTTCTGTATCTGTATCTGTTTTTTTACTCTCTGATGCTATTACCCATACCTTTTTGACTCCAGTTGCAAGTCTTCCGCCTGAAATTAAATCCAACATATCAATGCCATCGCTAGTTTTCACGATATAATGGGCATGGTATCTCAACGGATCATTGGGATAGCCCAAAAAATCACCTCCAAAACGAAGTCCTGGTAACAAATAAATGCCTTGGTCTCTCAAATGTCTGTATATATGATATTTTTTGGTATCTATATGTGGTGATAGCCTATGTAAGTATGCTTCTAATGGTATATGATGTATTTGATTCTGGTTTGTAGGAGCAGGCCCATGATTGGGAACAACAACAAAATTCTTTTCCTTTCCAGCTTCTTTTAAACTCTGGATTCGTTCTTGTAGTTTCTCTTCTGGCAATGATAGCTTTTCTAACTTCTTTATTAATTTTGCCTCCAGTTCGGCGTCTCTCATGTTGATTAAATGTTTCTTATTCCAAGCTTCAACTGAAAAGGAAGACTCTGGTTCAGCTTCTGGTTCAGCTTTTGAGTCTGCTTCTAAATCAGTATTTAATGCCTCTTCCTTTGGTTGTGGCCCTTGAGTCATAGATAGACTGTCTACAAGCACCCCATGGCCGTTTTCCACCAACCATATCACATCTTCAGGCATCAACTGCAAGGGGAGTCCCAAGAAGACATTCTGCTGGGGTGCAGCCGGGAGTGTACCCCCCAAGACCCCACAAATCCCCAACGACCGTAATCGTTTGGCATCTTCAACGTCAAATATAAGCACACGGTCGTCGATAACCGGTAGCTGTATCATTGTCAGTGACCTACAAGTGGTTGTTTAATCTTATTTTTAAAATTTCAAAATCAAAATCAATTTTCTATGCGTTTTTGCAAAATGCGTCTAAATTAGAAGAAAAGCGAAAACGAAAGAAGAAATGAATGAACATGAAAGAAGAGATGATGATAAATTATTATGTGTTATATTAATTATGTTACATGTATCTATATTAATATATATTATGCAATCTTTTAGATTTGATAAATTAAATTAAATATATAAAAAGTACTCTAAGTGTATATCCTTGAATCTTTCATCACTAATCGATTAAACTGGAGACTGAAATCTTGGTTTTCTTTGGTTTCCCATCATCTTCAACTTCATTATCTGGTTTTTCGTCCATTTCTATATCAGTTTTAGTAATTTCAGATTTGATTAGGTTTGAATTTGAGGATACTGAATCCTTGGAAACTGGAGTAATCGGTTTGAAATTGCCATTCATATTACTTGAATTATTAGGTGTATGACTGGTCATTGTAAGGGCAGAAACTGAGGGTAATTTCATTGGTCCTCCAGATGAATTAACGCCTGAAGGTGCTGAAAATGATACCCTGCTTGATGGCGCAGTTACCAAGGGAGAATTAAATGAATTCTGGGATATATTTCTTTTATGTTGATGATGTGGTGAATTATTTACCAATAATGATGATATATTAGATATTGATGATCCTGCTCCTGTATTATTATTATTATTGGTAATGTTATTATTATTATTAGTATTATTATTAGTATTAGTATGATTATTATTATTAGTGTTATTAGATGATGCATGGTCTTTAAATGGGTTTGGGAAAAATTCAGGGGCTATCGATGATCTCCGGGATCCTGTCGAAGAGTTGTTTGAGGAAGTGGTCAATTGTGTAAATTCAAAATGGGAAATGGAATTGTTTCTTGAAGGTTGATGGCCCAAGAGTAAAGGAGATCCATAGTATGGAGATACATTACCTTGAGATCCCAGATTAGAACTGGTTCTATACATATTGGATGATTGGTTTAAATTAGGATTTGAGTTATTATATCCTGGGTTGTGGGGAATAGTATAGATTGTATTAGCAGTTGAATGTCTTCTAGTTATATGATTAACTTCGCTATCCAAAAGTCTTCTTTTAGAAGGGAGTAAGACTTGATGATGTTGTTGAAAATGACTTGTTGTTGTTGTTGGTTGCTGATGTTGTGGAGTTTGGTTTGTAGATTGAGCAGCACCAGCAGCACCAGCAGCACCAGCACCTTGCATCGAAGGAGTCGGAAGTTGGCCATGAGCTTGTGTACCAGTTGGTACCTGTCCAGCACTATTCACATTAGGTAATAAGTTTGAAAAATGTGGCAATTCTCCTTGCAGGTGAACATCAAAACTTGCCAGTCTAAAAGGAGGATGGATTTGATTTTTGTAATGGTGGTGATTTATCTCTGTCTTCGGTATATTACCATCCGCTGGGGGTTGATTACCAAACATCGAAGTCTTAAACATAATCTGTGGTAATGTATTACTAGGGGCAGGAGCCACACCTGGTGTGTTATAAGTTACATAAGGGGCTCTTTTCACATCAGATGAATCCTTAGAAGGATTCCCAGGAGTAGTAGAAGAAGAAGAAGAAGATATACTTCCAGGGGTAGCAGTGGTGTTACTAGCGGTAGTGGTTACATTACTACCAATAGAAGCTTCTGAAGCTCTTCTACTGATTGATTCTTCATCTTTAAGACCGACTTGAGAACAAGCTCTTCTTCTTCTATTGGCACCCCCGTTCCACCAATTTTTGATGGCATTATCTGATCTACCATTTAAATGACGGGCAATTTCAGCCCATTTCTTACCATATTTTTCAACTAATTGTTGAATAATTATCCCTTCTTCGTTTGTTATAGGGGTTCTATTAAGTGAAGGTTTTAAATTTTGATGATATCTTTCTCGACATTGTTTAGGAGTTCTTGTATTCAAAGTATTTGAAATTCGAACCCAATTTGATGGTCCAAAAATTGAGATTAATTCCATAAGTTTTCGATCCTCTTCTGGTGACCATGGTCCTCTACGGTTTTGACCAGGGGTAGTATTGGGGACCGTTATTGTATGTGATGGTTGGGACAGCATTTTCTCTATCGATGGACGGTTATACTGCTGTGAATAGTAATTCATTTTTTTAATTTATCGGAATGTCCCGGTTCAATAAATCAAAAAAATTTAAAAATCTTTAAGACTGTCAACCTAAATGATTTTCTTCTTATTTTTTTTTATGTCCGGTCTTAAGATAGTTTTATTGTCAAATATTATGAATGGTTCTTTTTCCGAAAATTAAAAAATAAAAATTTAAATTAACTGAAAGGCACGATAAGGCGGTGCTAATGGGTACAATAGCAGGTAGTATTATGGAAAGGGATTAATCCACGAATAATAAAATAAAAGTTTTTTTATTTATTTTTTTGGGAAACCAAGCCGAGGGTCCAGTTTTGCAAAAGCTTAACAAAAAAATAAAATAAAGGGAGAACGATAAGTATATATATTATAAATATAAATATAAATATAATTTGTAAATATAATTTATCTATCTTTAAATGTAAAAATTAAAATGAACCTTCGATAAAATTTTTAATGTGTAAGTATGTGGGGGGCAAGTATCGACGAGAATTCAAATATTTTATTTTAATTGTTAATATACGTTAATATTATTTCGCTCACTCTTCAAAAAAAAATACAATTTGCATTAAACAAAATAAAAAAATAGCAAGTTGTAATAAATTCACCTATAACATTAACATGAAAACTAAAATTACAAATTAATAATTAGCAATTAGTAGTTAGTGATTAGTGATTAGCAATTATTGAATAGCAATTGACTTTAATAGCGATACAAAAAAAAAATATAAATATGTAGATATATTTATATTTACCTTTACCTTTCGGTAGATGTTTCTATTTCGGATATGATAGTATAATAAAAAAACTTTTCATGGAGCTTATTCATTAGGTATATATAATTGCTAGCTGCATAATTTAACTTAGGCCCCCAAAAAAATAATAATCTAGAGACTGGGATTGAAATGGAGTTCCTTTTTTTTTCCACTCAAAAATAAAAAAAGAATTTGAAATATGTAACCAAAAATTATGCTGTAGGCAGAAAAAAAAAGCAAAGAAAATAATATAATGAAAAATAATAACTTAAATTAAATTAAAATAAATTTAAAATAAATTTAAAATATTTTCAATGTAAAAGAAAATAAAATAAATAAAATATACGTTATCGAGCTTAGCTAATAACTTCCGTATTTTCACATCTTTGTCCATATAGGAAGCTTACGAAGGTGGTGGGCAATCTAGTTAAAGTTATATATGTTCTTTTCTCATGTATATCCTTGTAAAAATTTATATATAGCTTGTGAAAAGACATTTAGGTTGAGCGGATATCACAAAAGTTTTTTTTTACATTTATTTCTTAATTTTATTTAATTTTCCATTTCCCTCTCTGAAGATCTTCAATGAAAACTGCTTTCATTTAGAATACTCCTTATATTGACCACACCTTTCAACGGTAAAGGAATAATTCAATTTATATGCTACAAATTTATATACGTGTGTCTAATTAAGAAATTGCAATGGGGCTAGTTCCGTCTACAGTGGTGTATAAAACATTCAAAATCTAAAGTAACCTTTGACTTCGTTATCTTTCTTGTTCCTCCACGCTAATGGATTTCTATCCAAATACTACAATAAATACACCGGCAAAATAACCCAAACAGGAGGACTTTTTATCTGAAATAAGCGGGATCTGGGTGTTAATTGTCAACAGAAATCTTAATTTAAAAAATTGTAGAATGCACCTCAAGAACCTCGCAATCCATAGCTAATATGAACAAAATACCAAAAATAATTAAAAATTCAAAGCCTTTACCTGCTATAAGGCTTTCTTAAATCACAAATATTAGTACATGATAGAACAAGGTAAGGAATAAAAAAAAAAGGAATTAAATGAGATATGTAAACAACATAAATGTAATAATATAATAAAATTATTAATGTAAAGAATAAAAAGGGATTGGTTAAAATTGATAAATACTTACAGAAACTATTTCTAAGCAATTTCCATGGCCTATTAAAGCTGGTTTCAAATATTGGCAGTTCAAATTTCAGTATTTCGCTTGTTTAACTTTCTAATTCGCCAACACATCTTAAACTAAAAAAGGTTAGGAGCGTAAGAGATGTAAATATTTTTCGGTTTTTTATTTTTTATTTTTTTCTTAAAAAAATAGAATTCTACGATCAAAAATCTAATTAGCAATATCAAATGAATAACACCGTACACCGTTTACCGTTCTTTATCCAACAATTTATGTCCTTGGTATGCAAAAAAAAATAAAAGACAAAAAGGAAACGTCTTATAAAAGAACAAGAAACCTATATTATAACTTTTGTTTTTGGCATGTTGCATATGATAATAAGAAATATATAACTACTACCTATTCATTTTCAATTTATTTCCTTTTCAGTATCTTTTTTATATTAATATGAAAGTAATCAAAATGGTAGTTTTCTTTTCCTTGTTCGAAGGCCGTTTTTGGAACCACATTCTTCCTCTATTCACAGAAGCATACATTCTGACCATGGCTTTGAATTTTTTTTTCAATTAAAAAAAAAAGGGTGGCAGGCAGAAATGAATGATACAGCTCTTTTCAAGGTTTACAATACATTGGTCCCCTCCTCATATGCAATCTTTCAAATTCTTTGCTTACCAACCTAGGCACCCGATTCTTGAATGTCGAAAACGTTGGTCCTTACTCATTTTTATTTTCTTGAATTTAATATTTTTCAATGATAAGCTATGCCTTTTTGCTTTTTGCCTCCTTTACCCTTTGCCCTTTGCTTTTTGCTTTTTGCGTTTTGCTTTTCTCCCTCACCCTTAGCTATTCCCCTCGCCAAAAAAGTATTTTTGCTCCGCCCTAACGTTGCAAGCTTTCATAATTAAAAATTAAACTTCCAATTACCCAATTTATACTTATGGAATGATTGGTAGATGTATGGAAAGCGATGGACTTCCGTAACGCTAATTGCTACTGTTTACGAACACTTTTCATCTACTAGTACTCAATTGTTGTATTAAATCCTTAAAATTAAAAAAATTAAAAAAAATAAAGAAAATAAAGAATAAACTCTATTTTAATATTTTTATTAAATTTATTTTTTCTCTAATTGTTAATCAAACTAAAACTAAATTCAATAAAATAGAAGGTGGAAAACTGCATCTATAATTCTGTTGAGTTAAAATATCTATTTATGTTCTTCAATAGGGAATAGTTTGTTATGAAAATATAAATAATTCTTTTATGGTACATTTAAGTTAGAGGTTTGCTTTTTCCCATCAAGAATGTTGTTTCCAAATATAATTCTATGGAATTGGAGAAATTAGAGTTTCTCCAGAACGTCTAAACACTTATCAATCAAAATTTAATTTTAGAATATTATTAATCTTTTTAATTATCAACATTTTTAAAATAAATCCAACAAGGCTCAAGATTTAAAAAATCAATCATATAGCTCTTTCATAAGTTAGTGGAACTACAAAGCAAAATAAAATTAAATTAAATAAAATAAAAAAAAAAGAATAAAAAGAATACAATCCTAATTGCAGTAGCAGACAGATACATAATGCTATGCAAGGGTTGAAAGAAAACATATTATCTTAAAAAAATGGGATAGGTTTACCCATAGCTATTCCTGGAAATATTTTATATATCCTTTTTGTCTGAAAAAACGTGGAGGTGGCGGGATATGCGGCCACATTCCGTGGGAAAAATAGCGATTTATTATAGCAAGGCGATAAACAACGTATCGTTTTCATGTAAGATACAAATCGATAGAGAGCGATAAAATAACGATAGCAAAAAGAATGAATAGATTAATAAAAATAATTCAATTGTAAATCAAAAAATCAAAAATAACACAAAGAAATCATTATAACCGAGAAATGAATTCATATGAGATTACAGGTAATAGCGACAAATTTGGAAAAGAAACAAAGTTGAAGGTTTTTATGCTGACTCAATTCACTCAATTTTAGGCACCATTTATAAAAAGCAAATACTGTAAATTTGATACATTATTCAATTATACAAAATCATAATGAGACAAGAAATCTAAATTCAAGTTAACAAGTTTAAACGTCTTCTTTGCGTTTCAAAAGCGTCGATTGAGGGAAAAAAAAAATATTATGTACTAAAACTAATAAAATAAAACAAAATTTTGAGCATTAAACCCGAATTCATAATCTTTTGCGTTGACGGGTTATGTTTGTGTAGGATATAACCATACAGCTCGGACCTGCCCACCTCAACTTTACATGTATGATCTAATAAAACAAATGCAATTATGTTACTGCTCAACTTAACAGGGGAGGTTTCAACGCACTGAAAACCGTAACTTTCTCATGGCATACCTAGAAAATTAAAAATTGAAATAAAATATAGAAAATCGAAGGTCGGTCTAATGCATATGACCCTGCTAATTTCATCCTAGAATCAATGCAATAATGCTGCCTTCTTGGTTGGTGGCACTGTGACTACATATTATCACCTGTTTTCACCCTTATTTATATGCGATATCTAGCCTGAATCTTACCGGGATAGATGTCTTCTCCGTAAAAGATAACCTGTCTAAATGTAAGTTTGGGTTCTCGTTAATAATATTCCAAAATTTCCAGCTTCATTCTAGTAAACGATTTATTTTTATCTCACGCCTATTTTCACTTCCAACAAATTTAGTTTTTCATGTACTTATTTTTTTTTTTCTTGTTACTTTTGATTAAGATTATGACATAATTATGCTTAACCTTTGTATACTGGTAATATATACTGGTAATATCAAATTTTCACGTCCATCTTTCAACTAAAATTGTGGAATTGACGCAATTTCTAATACGGGAAATTCATAGGTGTCTACGGTAAGAGTCAAATTGTGAAACGACTACACCTTAAGGCACTACTTTGGCTTCATAATTTTCTACAGTTCTCAATTACTATACAATGTATTTCTTTTACTATACACATAGACTGAACATCAATGGGGAGCTAACTTTGGTTAAATGCTAATGGTACCCTGATTCATTGATATAGACGATTGACACCCTCTTTTTTTCTTTTGCAACTCAATTGCATTTCCTCGGTACCGTGCCTCGGTTAACAGCATTGGTCGCTATAGATAAAACCTTGTTATCTTGACATTTTCGCATGCCATTTCACTAGCGGCCAAAAGGGAAGAAAATAATAAATCACCGGACGGTAGTCTTAATTTATTAATATTTCAAATAACAGTAAATCCATGTGCGTGTGTCTTGAATGGCTTTGGTGAAAATATTGAGGCGTGTATTTTGTTTTATTGTTCAATGATATTATTATGTACAATTGTATGTATATCCCAATTTGAATTTATCTGAAAATCCTAAAAATTATGCAATTATTCATACCGTGTAACCAAATGATTACTTTTTACTTGTTTTTAGAAAGATAAACATTATATTTTGTCTTCTTATCTTCTAATCATTCATCCCACCCAACCAATGTCCTACTGTAATTTTGTAATTTAATACAGACCCACGTCTGTCTTGTTTCACGATGACCTGTATGTAAACATTTACTATTAAATTTCACGTCAAAGTGATGAATGCTATAATGTGAGTAGTTAAGGTGTTACTATAACACAACGGATGCTTTTATTATGATATTAGGGTTTAATCGATTTGATCGTAATATTCTTTCAAGTCTTCAGCTTCAAATATAACCCTTACCATCAATGAACACGATGGACACACTGCTATATCTTCACCATCTTGTAAATCATCAATTCCAATGGCAAAACGATCTCCACAAGGGCATGGATATTGAAAAAGCTGAGTCACAGGATCGAAAGTAAAGTCCTCTATTTCTATTTCATCGTAAATGTTTTCCATTTTTCTGATTTTCACTTTGTCTTGCTTAACTTGAGTTATAACAAGATTAATAGTTGCTAGTTGTTCAAGTAAACTTGATAGAAGATGTCTTCAGTTTTAGCTTTACTGAAAGAGTTAAGTCATCTCCTAGGCTTTTCTTTTTTCGTGTATTTATCACGTGATTTGCTTACTTTCGAGTATTTAGAATTACAAGGCATGCACTGTAATGTGAACCCACGGAGGGGCCATTTTATCTGCCATAACAGATACCAGTTCTTTCGTCTTTCTTTTATGGCTCTGTAACAAATTTCTATTGACTATTAACTAAACTCTTGAACCTGTTATTTGGTTTAAACGTATTTAGCCGAAATACTATATACTTCATGTTATATACTTCAGGTAGCATAGGTAGAATACTGTTGGTGATTACCCATTCATACTGCATGCAGATAATCGTAATCAATCTGTCCCATATTTCCTCTTTAGTCTTAATTGGTGTAAGCGGGCATTAAACACATACTATATGAACACATACTGTATTCAGCTTCCATTTAGACGTGTAGACGTGTAGAGATATTGACATGTATACGTGTAATCATTAAATAGACATTAAATAGACATAAAAGATAAATAAAGATATAGAATAAAAGTGGAATTCGTAGTCTCAATTGCTTATCACCGTTCTTACTCCACAATCAAGACTATACAGATACACCTGTTTAATTCCACTAACTGTATTCACTGGTGAACTTAACTAGTGAAGTGAGAGTTAGGGCACAGCCCTCGTCACACACGTGCGCAAGCCCTTCGCAATGGCTACTTTTTTGTGTAAGAACTGCTTGCATGCACTCCCACTCACCATAGTGCGCAACTCCCTTCCTGCGTCTGGCAGAACGAGTAAGAAAAAATTTCAGTTTTAACAAGTTTTTTTGATACTTCTCAAGACAACAGATAACCTTTAGTGTATGTATACGAAAGGAATAAATGATGTGGACGATATAAAGAGATGATGGAGATAGAATAAAGAGAAGAGTAACGATAATAACACGATATTACGAATGATTGTAAAAGATGTAATGGCTATCGTTCCCCATCAAGTGCCAAAACCAAAGCGAAACATGTCAAAAATATTAAGATACATAAGATTAAGTTGAATGCTACAAAAGAATAATAAGAGCTTTAAAAAAAGTTTTCATCAGGTCATCCCGTTGATTCTGAATAAGTTCCCGAATATATTTCATTACTATTACTATATTAAAAAAAAAATTTTCCAACTTCTCCTGATTCCGATTATATTATAAAACCGCATTTATATAAATAAAAAAATTTTCTTCTTCTTCATTTTACTAACATATTAGCAACATGGGTATTTCTAGAGATTCTCGTCACAAGCGTTCCGCTACTGGTGCCAAGAGAGCCCAATTCAGAAAGAAGAGAAAGTTTGAATTAGGTAGACAATCTGCTAACACCAAGATTGGTGCCAAGAGAATTCACTCTGTTAGAACCAGAGGTGGTAACCAAAAGTTCAGAGCTTTGAGAATTGAAACTGGTAACTTCTCCTGGGGTTCTGAAGGTGTCTCCAGAAAGACCAGAATTGCTGGTGTTGTCTACCATCCATCTAACAACGAATTGGTTAGAACCAACACTTTGACCAAGTCTGCTATTGTTCAAATTGATGCTACCCCATTCAGACAATGGTTTGAATCTCACTACGGTCAACAATTAGGTAAGAAGAAGGCTGATGAAGAAGAAACCAAGAGATCTAACAAGGTCCAAAGAAAGTTGGCTGCCAGAGCTGGTGAAGCCGCTATTGAAGGTTCCGTCTCCAACCAATTTAACGCCGGTAGATTGTACGCTGCTATCTCTTCTAGACCAGGTCAATCCGGTAGATGTGACGGTTACATCTTGGAAGGTGAAGAATTAGCTTTCTACTTAAGAAGATTGACTGCTAAGAAATAAGTAATTACTTCATAATAACATGAAAAATATACGTGTATATTAATTTAATTGTAGACAGAATAAGTAACGGTATCTATATTACGAAGGTATTGAGGTGCTTCTACTTTCATTTAGGTCAATATTAACAGATAGATATAAGGTAATAAATCTGTGCCAGAATATAAAAGTCTTCGCTTCTTGCCTACTCCGTCGGCCCTGTATTCTTGTGTTCTCTACTCGTCCTCTACTCGTCCTCTACTGTCTTGTCTACTGTCTTGTCTACTGTCTTGTCTACTGTCTTGTCTACTGTCTCGTCTACATTTTTTGTGAAGAATGCGTCTATTAAAAACTATGAGAAGAGAAGGGAAAGAAGAATTGAAGAGCTAATTGTTAGTAAGTCAATGATATTAAATCACAATAAATCGGTAGATTTTTGGGTTTATTCAGTAAAGGCAATAGTTATCTGCATATCGGATACTCAAAGGTACCAAATCAGTACAGGTCTGTGAAGGTTTTTCATCCTTTAAACCCCATATAAATTCGTAACATACAATTTTACATGATGTAGAAAAAAAAAATGTAATTATTTTCAAATAAAACTTTCACTTCTTATTTTCCAACTTGTTTTCCATTCTTATGGGCGCTGGATTGCGGGTAACCCATGAGCGGTTCTGAGTGTAATTGCTCACTTTTTGCTGAGGGCTCAATCGAGAGGGCGTCTAGCGAGAAAATGAATGTGAGGCAAAGACATAGAAGCATAGGTTTACAAAGTATTGTATCCTTATATATATGTATTCATTTATACATTTATACATTTGTAAATTTCTAGATTTGTATATTAATAGATTACAGTTATGGAATATAATTAAATGTTTTATTGGTAGTGGTACACTGTTTCCTAGTACTTGACAAAAGAAGCTGCAATTTTTCCTGGTATTTCTAAATTCAGGCGAAATATAATTTCCTGAGCAAAAGATCAAACTACTTTACTCTAGTTCATCAAATCTTATGCCAATTATTTTGCTTCAAATTATTATTTTTTATTTTACATAGATTCCTTCCAAGTTAAATATCAATAACGAAGTATTTAATCGCTATCCATTCCGAAGTTCTGGATGAAGAACTTGTCAGTATTAGTATTTTTAATATGTCTATTTAGTGGCCCAGTTTGACTTACCCAATAAAGAACCTTTCCATCTCGAAGAGGTCCCTTGGCCCAGTTGGTTAAGGCGTGGTGCTAATAACGCCAAGATCAGCAGTTCGATCCTGCTAGGGACCACTTTACTTTGGGCGTGTGGCGTAGTTGGTAGCGCGTTCGCTTAGCATGCGAAAGGTCTCCGGTT